>JZKD02S2420854.1:499932-520955 GCA_000966675.3 Picea glauca
CATAACTAAATAAAGAGAGTAGAGAATAGGCCTCACCTTCTAGCTAGGTTTGATCTCACATTGGGTTTCCCAGGATACATCTTGTGTTGATTTGTGTAGATGGTGTGTTCTTTTTATTAGTCTTTCATTTTCATATTTCATTAATTTGAGCATTAAGATCGTGATTATAAAACTGAGATCTAAGGAAAAATACAATTGCATAATAAAATATTTCATCATAATACAAGATCTATTGTGAAGAACTGTGGAATACCCACGATAGTTTATAGATCATATTGTTATCAAATAAATTTTATTTAGGGTATTTTTGGAAAGTTGTAGGATATATGAATTGGATTACGAAGAAAGTCACAAAACCCTAGCCATGGCAGATGAGATTCTTCATAACAACCCTTGACATCCAGTCGAAGAAGTATTTGTGAGGTCTGAAGATAAATTTGTTGTTTTTTCTCACAATATGACCCTCCTCTTCGTGGCTCTAACAAAAAATCTCGAACCATTTATGGATTTTGGAGTCTCTACCTCAAATATTTGATCAAAGGGGAAACTAAGAGACAATGAAGACCTAGAAAAGTACTAAAGGAAAAAGGTCGAGAAAGATAAACCAAGTTCTAATTCCATTACCCCTTCACAATCCTTATTTAAAATGGAAGTGAAAGTGGATATCAAGCCATACCGAGGTGATATTGATACAATAAAGTTGAATAATTGGTTGCAGTAATTAGAGGTCCATTTCAATGTTCACAGTGCAGATGAAGAGAAGAATATTTTATTTTCTAGATTGAAATTAGAGGGCCATGCATTAATCTGGTGGGAAACTCACACATAAACACTTAGGATGGAGGCTGATCCACCAGTAACTAAGTGGGATGATTTCAAAACCATGATTAAGTACCATTTCTACCATATTGGGTATTTAGAGGACCAATGGATCCATTGGAATTATTTCAGGAAAAGGCATGGGTAGGGTGTTCAAGAGTACACCGCCAAATTCAAAAATATGGCTATCATGTTTGGTATCTCTCCTAAGAAAAAAGATATTATCCTAAAGAATATGGGGAGTCTACATAGTCATTTTTTAAAGCAAGTGATGTTATTCAATCCCAAGACAATTGATGAGGTTTGTGTGCAAGCATAGTATCTAGAAAATCTAAGCCACAAGAAAGGATAAACAAGTGGTTCTAAACAAAAAGAGCACTAAGACACTTTCAAGGAGGGGAAGAAGAAGTGGAAATGGAAAGACAAGAACATGATAGCCACTGCACATCAGTGCAAGGACCCAATTAGCCACTATAACCATTGCATATCGATGGTCATAGTGAAGAAAAGTGTTGGAAACTACATCGAAAGATGAACCTGAAGAACCATAAGAAGGATGCCAAGAAGATGAACCTTCTAACCACAGATTCAAGCAACCAGGTAGAGAGAAACTCATACGTGGTTGAGAATATTACTACACTTCAGTGAAAAAAGAGGTGAATTTGAGTAGCCTTCATCACAAGGAAAAGAAGGATATGACCGAACTCTTCCATATCAATATCTAGGTCAAGAAGACCAAGGTAGATGCTCTATTCAATTCCAGTTCATAGAAAAATCTCATAGTAGTCGATTTGGTCAACAAGATTGGGTTGTAGGTTCATGAACATTCAATACCATATCCATTGGGATGGGTGGACAAGGATGAATAAATCAAGGTCAAGAAATAATATAAGATCAAATTTGTTGCAAGTGCAAATTTTATTGATGAAGGGAAGTTAGATGTAGTACATCTTCACGTGTTACAGTGTTTGGAAGCCCCTACATGTATATGAGGGATGCGATCTTCATGCATAGAGAGAACTAGTGCCTATTGATCAAGGATGTGTGTTCCTACATCATCAACACACATAAAGGTAAATCAAATATCTCACTAGTAAGTGCCAACCACACCAAAAAGTTTATTAGTTCCAATAAGAAATATGTGTTTCTTTTCTTAATAGAGAATCATCTAGGTGATGAATAGGTAAGGGTAAAGGAATCCTTGCAGGGATTTCCTACGGATAAAAATTAATAGTTGGAGGAGTTTCTATAGGGATATAGAGGAGTGTTTCGAAAGCCTAAAGGGATACCACCTAAGAGGGAAGTGGAGCACACGATATAGTTGTTTCTTGACTCCCCATTACTGATTATTTTGCTACATAAACAATCTATACTAAAAGTAGATGAAGTGAAGAAGCAGTTGCATAAGTTGTTGGAGTAGGGAGTGATTCAACCAAGCACCTCACCTTGTGGGTCACCTATAATCATCTTACCCAAGAAGGATGGGGCTTGGAGAATGTGTGTCAACTAAAGAGCCTTGAACAATATTACACTCAAGAATTAGTACCCTCTACCTAGGATTGATGATTTATTATACTATTTGTAGCATGCCAAGTACTTCACCAAGTTGGACCTCAAACCAAGATACCACTAGGTACGTGTCAAATAATAAGACACATGGAATACCTCCTTCAAGACAAAGCAAGGTTTGTATGAATGGTTGTTCATTCCATTTGGTTTATGTAATGCACCAACTAAATTTATGAAATTGATGAATGATGTATTGCACACATATTTAGATTCATTTGTTATAATGTATTTGGATGATATATTGTTTATAGATCTACCTGGGAGGAGCACATATCACATCTCATGCAGGTGTTAGAGACTTTGAAAAATCACTAGTTATTGGATAACCTCAATAAATGTGATTTTTCTCAGCAATCATTGGTGTATTTGGGGTATGTGATTGGCAGAGGGGAGCTCAAGTTATATCCTACAAAGATGGAGGGAATCATAAAATGGATAGTTCGTTCTAATTTCATTGAATTTAGGAGCTTTATTGGGGTATCACAATACCTACATAAGTTATAGAATATTTTTTCAGTGGTAGCTACACCACTCCACGCCATAATAGCCAATGGTAAGAGTTTCCGATGGGAAAATAATCAAGAGAAAAATTTCAAAGAGGTAAAACAAAAGATTAGTCAAGCACCAATTCTCACATTGCCTAACTTGCAAAATCCCTTCAAAGTGGAGATAGATGCAAGTGGGTATGCTATGGGAGAAGTTTTGATGGAAGGAGGTAAGCCAATATGCTATCATCCTGAGATGTTTTTTGGGGAGTTTTGAGCTACCCTACATATGATAAGGAAATATATTCCATGGTTCAATCTATTAATAAGTGGAAGAACTATGTTATGGGAAAGGAAACCATTATACACACTAATCTACGACCACTATAGTATTTGTAGGTCTAGAGTAAGCTTTAGCAAACTAAACATTACAAGTGGATGAGGTTTTTGTAGCAATTTCATCCAGTCATGAAGTATAAGAAGGGAAATACTAATAAGTTGGTATACATTCTTTATAAGCCACCCACATCCAATATTACAGCTTTGGGAGCTCTTATGCACATTGATCCTTTTACCCATTATGCAGACAAAAGGCATACACAGAAGATGAGGAATTCAAGGAGGTGTTTCAATAGCTACAAGGCCAAATTTATGTAGAAGAAGGTGACAATAAGGTTGACTATCATGTTCAGAATGGGTTACTTTACAAGCTAGACAAGCTCTATGTCCCTAAAGGTGAAAAAATGTATCTTATTAGAGAGGCTCACATGCCCAAGGTTGCATGACATTTTGGTGTTGGGAAGACAGTTGCTAACTTACAAAGGTATATGCAATGGTATAGAATGCATGAAGATGTATCTCATTATATTAGATGATGCATTCTTTGTTGTACTAGGAATCCAAGTAATAGGAAACAAGGTATATACCATCCCTTACTTGTACCCAGTAGACCTTAGGAAATCATTTCCATGAATTTTGTGGGCAATTTTCTAGCAACTAGGAAGGGACATGACTACCTTTTTTTTGTAGTTGACAAGTTCAACAAGATGGGCATTCTCATGCCTCATAAAAATACCATTAGAGGAAAATAAGTAGAAAACATGTTCTTTGAATAGTGAAATTTGGAATATGAAGGAGTATCATCTCAGATAGGGATACCATATTTATCAATTCCTTTTGGAATACACTTTCGGAGAAGATGGAGATGAAGTTGAATAGATCTACAAAAATACAGCCACAAACACATGGGGAGACATAAGTAGTCAATAGGAAATTCACACATATTTTGAAGGGTTACAATTAGAAGCATCCAAATACCTAGGATTGAAATATGATGTACATTCAACACTCTTATAAAAAATAAATCCATACTTCTACTATCAAGTCCCCTTTTGAAACCTGCTTTGGATATTTTCCACCTTCTCCCTTGGATGTCGTTTATGAAGAATAAGGAGGGGTGAGAGAATATATCACAAGAGAAGCATTGAAAGAAAATAAGTTTTTTGAAAATATTAGGAATATCCATTTGAAAGTAAAAGAGACGTTGAAGAAGTCATAGGAAAGGCACAAGGAATGACATGATCAACAAAAAATAGAAAAATCTTTTGTTGGACAAGCAATCTTGAAAACATTTTTTGCAGTTTTGATAAAGGTTTGAGGAAAAATCCTAAGTATATGAAAAGTGCACAGAGGAAGAAGGAAATCTAGAGAGCACAAAACTAAGTCACATCCAGTAGGAAAGTGAGCAAAAGGAGGAAAGTGTGCAAAAGGAATACAACACACAACTTGAAGAATAAATCGAGAAGAATAAAGAAAGGAAATAAAGAATAATAGAAGAATGGTATCCCGACATTCCAGAAATAGAATAATAGCAAAAAAGCAACATGAAGGATGAAAAACATAAGAAAGGTGCTAAACATCTAGTTAACTGACCTAGACATGCATTGTAATGAGATATTTTTGGGATGAATAGATTAGGTTTTTTAGCCCTAGCTTTTGATATAAATATGTAACGGGTTGGGAGATTAGTGGTTGGTTCACCTAGGTATTATTCTGATGAATTTTGGTTGTAATAGATTATGCTATGTTATAGTCTGGTAATTACTAATTGATACAGAGTTCTAGATTCATTGAATGTAGCAGTCGATGGTTGAGAAGGATGAATAAAGGAACGATAAAGATATGTTACATAATCCTATGTTGTCTGTGTTTGATTATGAATACTAATTGCATGCATTGTAGAATAGCTTCATATGATAGTTAAGTATGGTGCAATTATTCATAACTATGACAATAATATGGAATATAATAAGTACAAGAATCTGAATCATGAGTAAGATAATAACTAAATAGAACAAAGTTATGTACACAACATAATAAGGAAGAATGAACCAAATGTTTTCTTCCCATTCCCTTACTATTGTGAAAGCCTAGTTCTTGCAGTCCCCATAGATACCTCAGGTGATACTTCATCTGATCAAGCAAGTGATGCTCAAAGGGTCGATGTCTTGTGGTTTTTATTGGTCTTAGATAAACCGAACCTTAGGTCTTACAACCCATGCACAAAACAACACCAAAAAATGGCTCCATTGCTGGGACCAAGACTTTGTGATTAAGGGGATGTTTAGGAGGCCGACTAAGAAGGAGATCTCATAATGGTTGGAAATGAAGGAACATGAATTTGCATGAAAAGATAACAAAAACCATCGGATGAGTGACAAGAAATGGATGCAAAGGTATGTGTTCACATATTTGCATGGAATTTTCTTTGGTTCTAGCTATTTTGATAGAGTGGCTAGAAAGATTTGTGGAGAAAACTAGAAGGTTCAACGCCGAGGTATTGGACTCTTGAATTGGTAAGACAACTGAATTATGTAAGTAACCCAACTACTCGAGAAATTGATTTTTAGTTGGATAGCATACTAGGTGGTTATGTTACAAAGTTTGCAGTAGATTGTATTCAATCATATAGCGTCACAGAAAGGGAATTTTTCAAAAGTTTGCGCGGGAGGTTCTTGAAATAATTGAATACATGGATAAAGATGTTATTGTGTGAGAAGAACGTGATGGTGGTGAAATCTGAATACTAAGGGGTTTTATTACATAGAAAAACCGGGGGATGACAAGAGGATCGTCTGAGAGAAGGAAGGAAGAAATGAAAGAGGTAGGGAGGAACTGAGGATGAAAGAAGAAGATATACTAGAGGAATGATACGATTTTGGAGAGTTTCACCGAGGGAGGAGGTACAACATGAAAAATATTGATGCTAAGAGAAGAGAGTCGTGTAGTGAGCCATATGGGAGAGAACCTTGCACACTAGTCCAAATCATGGAGGTACCATACTTAGGGGGAGAATAAAAGGAGTTCCATTCCATTCTGATAATAGAAGAGCCAATAAGTCCTACTCAGATAGGATCCTACGTTGAATCCACAACCTCGTTTGCATCACCACAATCACAAGTAATGCTTGAAGATTTTTCAAAAGAAATTTTAGTTATCCAAGGAGAACCAAGTAGTAGTAGTCAAAATAGTGGAAGTAGTGCACAGAGTCAGAATCAAAGTCAACCAACATCACCAAGAGGAGGGACTACATCGAACAAAATGGTTGGGGTGTATAATACTCTTAAGTTGCCTGAGTTCCAAGGAATTGGGTCAGAGGACCCAGAACAACACTTGTTTGTGTGTGAGATGATTTGGGCTGCAAAGAACGTACATCATGAAGTTGTGAATATTTTTTAGTTAACAACAACATTTAGAGGTCATGCGCTAGTATGTTATATGAAGCTATAGAGAACCACGCCTATAATACTTGCTAGGACTTTGGTAGATATTAAGAAAGCACCGTTGAAGGAGTTCAAGAAACCAAAATCGAAGTCGCGACACATCAACAAATTGAAGGAGATCAAACAAGTACAGACATAGTTGGTATGGGGTTACACCCAAATATTTAAGGATGTGGTGGGTATATTAAATTTATAGATCCCAGATCAACAAAACCAAGAATGGTTTATTACAGGGCTTCTACCACACATTCGCAGGCCATTGATCCAACAAAAGGTTGTGTCTCACACTGAGGCACTAGAGATTGCGATGAAACTAGAGTCATCTCAGGTGGGAGACAATAGAGGAATGATGGAAGTTCAGACGAAGTTGGATGCATTGAAATTTCAATTGGCATAACTAACAAGGGTAAAGGAGAAACATGAACAAGTATGGTGTACAAAATCTAGGACCAAAGGCCATCACAAGGACCAATTCCCAACATTCACACAATACTTGGTGATGGGAGCACCAAATACATTTCCAAGAGGAGGATACTGTGAGATATGTAAGAAATGGGGCCATCACCCAATTGAGTGTCTACTACTACAAAAATACCAAAGTACGCCAAAGAACTTGTTTTACAATTTTTGCAAATCTGTAGGATACGAGGATAAGGATTGTCATGCGTTCGACTTAATGAGGGAGCACACATACGATATGTATAGGATACAAAAAGAAAATACTGCAGTAGAAGCGGGGGGTCTACAATACAATAATCAAAGAGGTTTCACTCAATGGAACATATGAAACTTTGGTTGAGGGTGAGGTAGTGGGAATTTTGGAAGAGGAGGAAGAGGACCGATTATATGTTACAACTGTAATAAACCTAGACACTTGGTCCATGAATACCATAATCCATGTGCGACGTGGACATATTACAAATCACTATATCACTCAATAAAATATTGTCCCTAACTAGTTGCGAAGTGGCAGGACAAAGGAAACTAGGACCCAAATCCGAATTAGAATGTGCATATGATATCAACTGAAAGACATAATGAAGGATCCAGAGTAGTTGTTGTTACGCGCGAAGGAGATAGAACAGGGAATGATAGGACACATGATGGAAAGAAGAATGAAAAATGGGTAAGAAAGTCAGCAGGGCCCATTCCGGACTTTGATCCCGAGTAAGAAAAGGAGACATATCAGAGGGAAAGTAAAGAAGTACTCATTATGGATTGGGGAGCATCAACATTAGCGACACCTCATGAAGAATATCGCGCAATACTAGAGAAGCCAACAAATAAGGTAAGTATGCTAACAAAATTCTTGAGAAATTGTGTAAAGATAATCAAATATGAAGATTCCATGAGTACATTATACAACACGATTGATCACTGCACAAGAGGAATGTAAAATATTGTCGCACAAAGGATGGTAAATCAGGTACTGTGCATGAAGAGAACCAATGAAGAATTTAGATTCAGTGCACATATTGGAGAGTATGATGTGGATAATTTTATTTTGGAATTAGGTTTTGACGTGGACGTGTTACCTAAGAAGACATGGGAGTTGATGGGAAAACCCAAGTAGGTATGGTCTCCTGTTCAACTAAGGCTAGTGAATCAACACAAAATAGTTCTGATTGGTTAGGTTAAAAAGAGTGCCTATGAACATAGATGGGGTGCGCAATGTGGCAGACTTTGAAGTTATTGAGATTGTCGATGACAATCAACAATATCCATCACTCATGGGACTGGAATGGTATTTTGATAACAAAGCGATCATCAACTTGAAGAGGAGTGAGATGATATTTGACGTTGGGGATTTGAAAGTTATTTCACCCTTGGACCCATTAGAAAGAAAGAGATACATAGAACCAACAAAAGGGAATGACATTGACAATTTATATAACATGACGATGCAGATGGAGGATTATTTCAACTCGATAGCATATATTTCATTGAGTTGGTGAAGTATCATATCATGTGCGTCAGATTTTGAAGAAGGTCTAGAGAATTGGAAATAGAGAATGGACAAAGTGTCAACTAGACGATGTGCATGCATTACTCGATTCTTGCACTGGGTTAGAACAAATCTATGTGATCCACCCAAGTATGATTGATTAATTGATATATGTATGTTTGTAAAATAATTTGATTTTTAAGTACCCGAACAAGAAAGGCTGTTAGCACTGGATGTGGTACTAAAAGCAAATCTAGCCAAATGGTGGGATATACATAGAGAGGGAATGAAAGACTAGTTACAATGAAAAATACTAATGCAAATAATGTTTGGCATTGAGGGAGAAAACATTCTGCATAAATATATAGGGGAGAGTGACCCAACATGTCATGTGGAACAATCCAGGGATTTGTGGGGATTAATACCAGAGAAAAAGTGGACGCATCGGTTTATACACACACTGGGCACAATTCCTAAGAACTTGTATTTTGAGTTGGAAATGCACAGGGAGACAATAAGATGGGAAGAATTGATCCAAATGTTCAAAATAAGGTTTACATTTGAACTTGAATATTCTACATCCATAGATGTAGAACTACAGGAAATTTGAATGTAGATCTTCTTGGAAGAAGAGACAATGGAGGTGATACAAGTATGTAGTGAGCACAAAGCTAAGATGACTGTCTGTGGGCTACTAGAGTGCTATAATGTAGCCAAGGAAGAGTATGATGAAGAGGATCCTAGGAATTAACAAATACCTGATACAAAAGGAGAACGAGCCATAGAAGGACTAGAGCTCAAATATGTCACATATACACAACTAATAAAGACGTGGCAGGTAAACAATGGGATGATAGAGAATCCCAAGTTTGTGCAAATAGGGGACTATTGGAGTGAGGAGACAGTTAATAAGATTGCATACTTACTGCGAGAATACCAGGACCTATTTCCAATGAATTTTTTAGAGATTAAGGGAATAGCATGAGACTTAGGTGAGATGAAGATCCCACTAAAACTAGGAGCTAATCTAGTGCCCCAAAGGCCTTACAAGCTAAATCTGAGGTATAAGGAGAAGGCAAAAGTTGAAATAGATAGGATGTTGGATGCAGGAATCATCGAACTGGTAGACGAGTTTGAGTAGATCAGTATGATGGTGATGCAGGACAAGAATATGGGAGGAATCAAGATATGTGTAGATCTAAGGAAGTTAAATGATGCATGCTTACATGACCCATTTCCAACACCATTCATGGATCAAGTACCGGAGAACATGGGAGGTTTGGAAACTTAATATTTTACAAATGGATTTTCTCGGTACCATCAGATAAGAATTGGGCAGGAATATAGACACAAGACCACTTTTGTGACAGAATGGGGAAGTTATCAGTACATGATTATGCCCTTTGGATTGAAGAATGCCCATGTAGTGTTTTCTAGGGTAGTAGTTGCAACATTCAAGGAGTTCATACATAAGTTCCTAGAAGTCTACTTGGATGATTGGATGGTGTTTAGTCTACTTAAATATCATACATAAGTTCTTATACTTATGTTGGATCGGTGCAAGCAGTGTCAGATTTCATTGAACTTAAAGAAGTGCATTTTTTGTGCACCATTTCGAATTATGTTGAGAAATATAGCATGTAAACAAGGACTATTGGTATATCCAACTAAGATAGCATTCATTTTGGAGTTAGAACCACCTACATTAGTTAGACAACTAAGAGAGACGCTGGTTCATACATGTTATTATAGAAAATTTATCAAGGGATATGCACAGATCACAACACCGATGTAGAAGTTACTAAAGAAGGAAGTGAAGTTTAAATGGAAATAATATTGTCAGAGTGGGTTGGAGACCCTGATTTTTTTTTTTGGTGATGGTGTCGATTTTAATTTTTCTATATTGGAACAAAGAGTTTCAAGTACATATGGACACATCTTCAATAACATTGGGTGCAATACTATCCCAGCCAGGGGAAGGAGACATAGATCACCCAATTTCTTTTGCAAGAAGGAAGCTATCTATAACATATAAAAAATATACAACCACAGAACGAGAAGGATTGGAAATGGTCTATGCACTACATAAATTCATGCATTATCTATTGGGTTCTCACTTTAAGACGTATACAAACCATTCTACATTAAAATACTTAGTCAACAAGCTAGTGTTGGGGGTAAGAATATGCAAGTGGTTCTTATTATTTCAGGAATACGATTTTGAACTCAAAGTGAAACCAATGAAGTTGAATGCAGGACCAGATCATCTATCACATATATTTTTAGGGGAATATGTGAGAAATTTAGATGACAACTTCCCATATGCAAAGTTATTTGCACTAAGGATGGTGGATGAGTATTTCTCGGATAATGTACACTTTCTAAACACATGCATGGCTCCATATGAGATGATTGTTGCACAAAAGAAACAATTGGTAGTGAAAGAAACATATTATCAATTGATTGTAGGGAATTTATACAAGATGGGTGTAGATGGAATACTGAGACGTTGTGTGCTAGAGTAAAAAAGGCCTATAATACTTGAAGAAGCGCACAATGGAATTGTTGGAGGAAATTACACACAGAGAGAAACTGCACATAATATTTTGTGAGTAAGGCTTTGGTGTCCTACACTTCATAAGGATGCGAAGGAATATTTTCAGTCATGCAATGAATGCCAAAGAGTGGGAAATCCATCTAGGAGGGATGGAATGCCTTTGAATCCATAGGTTACATTGCAACAATTTGAGAAACGAGCCACAAAATTTGTGGGGCTAATTAACCCACACGAAAGAGGATCAGGGAAAAGGTACATCATTACTACAATAGAGTATTTGACAAGATGGGAAGAAGAAACCCCAGTTATAGAATGTACTACTGAAATTGTTGCACAATTTCTGTTCGAAAATGTAGTCATAAGGTTTGGCTATCCGTGCATATTACTCAGTGATTAAGGTACACACTTTGTAAACAAAACAATTGCAACATTGACTGAGGAGTTCTAGATTCATCATCAAAAGAGCACCCCATATCACCCTTAGGCCAATGGAACCGTGGAATATTTTAATAAGATCTTAGAGAATGCCTTGACAAAGATTTGCAATGTAGAGAGAGACGAGTGAGACGTAATAGTTCCTGCAGTATTATAGGCTTACTGGACTACAAGTAAGAAGTTGACAGGAAAAACACCTTTCAGGTTAGTCTATGGGCAAGAAGCAGTAATGCCAATGGAGTTTATTATGCCTAGCCTACAAATTGCAAAAATCATAGAGTTATCAGACACGAGCACAATAGAGGAGAGGTTGGAAAAATTAGTACAGCTTGAGGAGGATCGATTTGTCATAGGATTCCATTAGTAGGTTCAAAAATCCAAAGAGAAGGAATCGAATGATTGACACATTAAACATAAGAAATTCCAAGTTGGAAATATGGTATTACTATATTACAACAAGTATATGCAACATCCATGGAAGTTTCGAATTCACTGGTTAGGACCTTATGTGATTCAACAACTAACATAGATAGGTGTTGTGTGGTTGGAAACCTTGAATGGAGAATTATTGGAAGGAATGGTGAATGGAAGTCAACCGAAACTCTATAGAGATGTACGATAGGATGCACAGTAATTTGGGCTGTGCTAGAACACATGTATTATAGTAGTTTTATCATAGTAGGCAAGCAAAAGAAGGGAAATAAAATACAAAGTAGATATAGGGAAAAAAGAGCATTCAAGTACCAAGGCATAAGAACGTGCACAAAACGAATGGTCATCACACATCAACATAACACTATGATAAACTAGGATATGAGCCACAAACGAGATAGACTGCAATGCCTACAGATAAAACAACAATGAACTAGTGCATAGTTGGGAAATGACAAGACCATTAAAAGAATTAAAGTACAGAAATGACAGTTACATAACATCAGTGATAGGTCATAAAAGCATTGTATAAGTCTTAAATGGGAAAATCCACTGGAAATCACGACATATCGACAATACGAGGGATAAATCACACGATGGATTTTGTAATCAAGATGCAATTATGGAACAACTCAACAACCACAGAGGTGGATTGGACAAGTTAGTTAAGGCAGGATGGCACAATTATGGTTGGCACAAAATAAAAATAACATAAGAAGAGCATTAAGTGAAAATCATTCTTTCATATCAATGAGAAGTAATAAGAGCGATCTGGAGAACAAAGTCGAGCTACAGCTTCCAAATAACACACACAGTGCTAGTTCAGGAATCTATCAACCAAGATGAATGGGGAAATATCCGCTAGTAGTACCACCGGTCCAACCTGAGATGAGTAGGTAAGGAGATATGCTTGGAAATACTATCAGCCTCAAGTTTGTGGATCATGACATTACCGATGAACAACCATTTCTAGAGCTGTCTAGGGAAAAATACTCATGTGATGAGAGCGTATAAGATGCAGGGGCTCACATCACTTCCAACATAAATTTGCACACATATTTCAATGGACTCAATAATAGGTTTAGGGGTTACAAACGCTTCATGATATTATATGAGAAGGAAACAGATCATGATCCCACTTAAATAAAAGTTGCTTGAAAATTGGCTTCGTATATGACACCCAAAATGAACCTGAAGGATTTACCAAGGGGTGTAGGTGAATAGGAGGATGGTATTGGGCTCAAGAAAAATCAGTGAATTATCAACATAGAAAATAATTACAGGAAGAGGAGGCTTAAAAAAATTATTTTTCCCCGTAGAAGTGATGCCTTTTCCATGGGAAACATGACCCCTAATGTCATCGTCTAGACTTAGGCCACCATTAGGCAGGAAGAGGCATTCAAGAGGGAGAAGGAAGAAAATCTAAGGATTATTGGGAAGAATCATAAGGAACACGAGGAGAAGGCCAAGAAAGTATTTCAGAAAAAGGAGGAAGCCAAGAGAATGGCAAAGAAGACCCAAGCAACTGTCCAAAAGTTGTATAAAGCAATCTAGAAGTTCCCCTAGTAGTTGAAGTGACTATGGAGGAACAAGTGCAAACTATCAGTGAATTCATTAAGGGATTTTGATCATAGATATAATATTTTAAGCTAAGGATCATGCCAGGATCACCACCATAGGTGCACGAAGGAAGAAAGAGAACGAAAACCACAATAGTTTCCAACATCAAGAAGATTGAGGGTGAATGCACAAAACTTTGTGAGGAGAATGCACAAGTGTTGAAAGAGTTGATATACTACCCATAGATGAAGGTTGTAGAGGCTAATTTAAGAGATGTGCAACAACGAGAAG
This sequence comes from Picea glauca, assembly GCA_000966675.3. Classification (NCBI taxonomy): domain Eukaryota; kingdom Viridiplantae; phylum Streptophyta; class Pinopsida; order Pinales; family Pinaceae; genus Picea; species Picea glauca. The sequence goes on from JZKD02S2420854.1 coordinate 513,808, forward strand.
TAGAAAGGGTGACCACACTACCACCAATATCGCGCATGTCATCCATTTTGGCTCAACGATAGACACATGTAGAAGTGGAGAAAATGAGGGATTAACAAAAGATACTGCAACAGAGACTAGAACCACTACAAGAAGAGGCAATGTAGGAAATTGGAGAGTTGGTTACGTTGCAGGGTAGGGTCAAGCAAGAAATGATGGAAGCGGAGGACAAACTGACAAACTTAACCAAGCAAGGAGTAGAGGAGATAACAACAACAAAGAGTGCAATCATCAAATAGGTAGAGGGGGAAAATTATTCCTCTCAAAACTTTGTTTCGGCATGGAAGAGTAGGAAATAGGCCTAAGTGTCTTGGGACGAGCCACAAGTGAGTGTTGGGGGCCTATTGGACAAGCAGTATTGAAAACAATTTTTGCATTTTTGATAAAGGTTTTAGGAAAAATACTAAGTATATGAAAAGTGCATGGAGGAAGAAGGAAATATAGAGAGCACGCATCTGAGGCACATCTAACGAGAAAAGTGTGCAGAAGGAGGAAAGTGTGCAAAATGAATAAAAAGTGCAACTCAAAGAATAAATCCAGAAGAATAAAGCAAGGAAATAAATCACAACAGAAGTATGACAACCCAACATTCTAGAAATAGAAGAAAAACATAAAAGCAACATGAAGGATGAAATGAAGAAGAGAGGCATCAAACAACTAGTTAACTGAGTTGGCCATGCATTATAATGGGATATTTTTGGAATGAATAGATTAGGGTTTTTATCCCTAGATTTTGATATAAATATGTAACCGGCTGAGAGATTAGGGGTTGGTTCAACTAGGTATTATTCTGATGAAGTTTTGTTATATAGATTAGGTTATGTTATAGTCTGGTAATTGTTGATTGATACAGAGTTCCATATTCATTAAATGTAGTAGTCAATGGTTGAGAAGGATGAATAAAGGAACAATACAGATATGTTACAAAATCCTGTCTTGTCTGTGTTTGATTATGAATACTAATTGGATACATCGTAGAATAAATTCATATGATAGTTAAGTATGGTGAAATGATTGATAACTGTGATAGTAACAAATCTATACAATAATATGAAATATGATAAGTACAGGAATCCAAATTATGAGTAAGATAATAACTAAACATAACAGAGTTATGTGCACAACATAATAATGAAGAATGAACCAAATGTTTTCCTCCCATTCCCTTACTACTACGAAAGCCTATTTCTTGCAGTCCCCATAGATACCTCGGGTGAGACTTCATCTGTGCGAGTAGGTGGTGCCAAAATATCTGGTGTCTGGTGGGTTTTTTTGGTCTTAGATAAACTGAACCTTGGGTCTTAGCACCTGTGCACAAAACAATGGAAACATCTTTCAAAGTGGGAGAAAGAGTTTGGTTATAGTTGAACAAGGAAAGACTACATGGTCTTAGTAAGAATATCAAGGCTCTGTGGTAGGACCCTTTTGAGGTATTGGAGAAGGTAGGAGATAACACCTACAAAATTGATCTACCCCCATACATGTACATTTAATCAATAGTGAATGTAGAGAATTAGAAACTCTATGAGACTTCCATGTTGAATCAAGATGAGGAGAAGGTCCTACCTAATATATAGGACTTAAAACCATATGTTTAGGAAAATTTTCCCGAAGACATGGTTTTCTAGAGGAGGTCCAAAACTACAAGTAAGGGGAAACTTGACCTTTGGCAGATTGGGTTGAAAGGAAAACTTCCATTCAAAGAAAAATGGTACTCCATGGAGAAGGTAGAGGAAAAATTTCCTCCCCTCATCCAATAAATTTTTTGGGGACCAAAATCCTCCCTAAATGGGGAGGTATGATATGGATTAGATCATAATATAATTTTTTTTATCTATATTGGTACTTTATTGATGGAAAAAATTGGAGGAATCAGCTTGCAGGGACATTTTATTGGCAAGTCCTAGTTTGGAAACTTAGGGTTCAAAACCTTGTAGATCCATTTTGATGCATTAAATGAATTTGTTTTTGGATTACAGTGTCTAGAAAATGTGCAAACACACTCAATATATACACATTGATACCTTTATAAATGTTGTTCCTAAAGTCTGCACCTGATTGCTAAAGGGAAAAGATAGGCCACCTCAAGTTTAGAATGGTTGGTTTCTTTTTTAATTTTGTTGGTCTGTTAGAGGGTTGGTTATACCAATACAAGAGCATGGTTGGGTTGGAAAAATGATATGGATGAGAGTCCTCCTTGGTTGGTGGCACACTAATGACAGACCAGGGAAATAATAGAAAATAGAGGGAAACAACAAATTAGTCAATGAATAATCTGTTGCAAGAAGTTCAATACTTAAAATATCATTTCAAGACATTAAACATGTATCAAAAACACAATTACTCCTTCAGGTTGCGATAAAAACAAATATTCACCAAGCATTAGCTATTTTCACAGGTTTCATATCAATAAAGACAAGTTATACAATAGCTGAAGGAAATGAAATGTACTTTGCACAAATAAAAAACTACATTCAAGATAAGATAAAAAAACATGAATATTTGAACGAAACACTATCATCAAGAGTATATTCACTAGGTAGAGAGATTTAATCCATGCATTGAACTGGTCCAACCAGTGTTGTATTGCTATTCTTTCCCCAAAAATTCCCACCCTTTAAACATACATAAACTGCATATTTATCAGAGTTGTAGAGGCTCCTGTCCATCTGGGACTGAGACTTAACTCTACATTAACAATTGCAGAACAACTAATTAACTTGAATAACACATTTATGGAGTAAAAAAATGTATACTTCACACTTAACTTAATAAAAAAGAGTGGTTCTTATCACACATAGAAGACCACTTATAAATTTAATCTAAAATAGTTCTCGAATTGATTAACTAAAAACTGCTATTGTCTCTGAGACTAAATTGATGTATGCACTGGATGAACTGTAATTGTGGCAGAAACTGATTTGAAGTGATAGATTTGAGTTCTGCATTGATCATGGTGTGCACACGCACTATTGGAGGCCACTCAAGACAACTATATGTGCAATGTGAAAATCTCCCAGAGTGACATGGTGACCTCCCGTCATATAAGCACATGATTGCAGAGGTTGTTGAGGGTGGTTTGGTTCCATACCGCTTTGACCCCCAAAATCCACCACAAGCTTCCATGTACCTCATAAGCTCTGGAAAATTAACGTTCGAGCATTTTCCATCCCCGCAATGAAGTGTGACCGTCGATATTGTCACAATATGTCATTTGGGTGGCCCTACTACTTTAGTGCCCCTACTAAAGTTTCTATCTTTCTTCCATATTAGAACCTCCATAGCCATACTTAGCAATGGTGAAAATTTCTTAGAGCTTGAGAGATTTTGAACATGAAGCATGAATATCTCCCGAAGTGACTTTCTCTTGAAGTGACATGGTAGTCTCTCGTCACTTCGACACTTTGGAGTTCGGGAGATTCTGAATGTTGTGCTTGGAAATCCCCCGAAGGACGATCTCCCAAATCTGACATGGCAACCATATGTCATATCGCTGATGTGTCATGGAAAGAAGGGTGACACGTGTCACATGGGAATGGGAGAATGATGCAACCAAATGACCTAGAATGAGTGCCACATGTCATGATTGATGAGTGTGCCACGTGTCTCAACTGATGGTTTCCACGTGCTTCGACACTTCGGGCTTTGGGAGTTTTGGATTGTGAAGCATAAAGTTCTCCCAGAGTAGTACGGGTTCAGAGTGATGTGGCAGTCTCTCGTTACTTAGACACTTTGGAGTTCGAGAGATTTTGAATGAAAAGTGTATATAAATATACCGAAGTAGTATGGGCTCTAATTGATGTGTCTTAGAAGGAGAGTGACATGTTTCAGATGAAATCGAGTAGATGACGTGTCCCAAGGTGCTTGAAAATAATGCCACGTGTTGCAACAGATCAATGCCACATGTCTCTGGTTGAACGCTACGTGTCTCAACATATGAGTGCCATGCATCTTAATAGATGAATGCCATGTGTGTTTGGAACTTCGACACATCAACATTCAAGAGTTTCGTATTGTGAAGCATGAAAATCTCCCGAAGTGGTATAGACCCAAAGTGATGTGTCATGAAAAGAGAGTGACATGTTTCACTCAAAAATGGGTGGATGACGTGCCTCAAGGTTCCTAAACTAGGTGCCACATGTCAGTGCCATATGGATTCCACGTGTCTCTTACGAATGAGCTCCACGTGTCTTCAACACTTCGGGGTTCGGGGTTTTTTCATGTAGAGTTTCTATAATTCCCAGAGTAGTACGGGCCTAGAGTGATGTGGTGGCCTAAAATGGATGCCATGTGTCCTCGACGGATAAGTGCCAAATTTCTTTGGCACTTTGGCGCTTCTGTCTTTGGGGTCTCGGTACTTCATGGGTTCACTCTTAATGTTAAAAAAAACATTATTTCGACACTCTGAATGCACGAAAACCGTCGATTTGAGTGGCCTGCTGGATCTCCATCGTTGCGATTTTAATCTGTCTGTTCCTACAATCTGAGCCCAAAATTGACAGCTTTTGAATTGTTTATTTTTCCCATGGAAGCTTACTGTGCATACAAAGGACTTGGTGGACATGGATGTCTCCTACGCACACGAAAGGCTTTGTGGGGCATGTTGCATGCTTAATTAGTGACAAACATGATGAAAATTATTTCAAACTCAATCTAGACATGCAATTATATTTCAAGGAAAATAGAAATAATTTTGCGCAAAGAAATAGTCAAGCAATTCAATGAGGAAAAACAAGTCATAAACAAATGGGAAACTGACTTTACCAACTAGAAGATTCAAAATTTCTAGGAAGGTACAGAAAAGAGAGAGAGAGAGACAGGGGTGCAAACTTAGGTCTTAACAATAACAATGCAACAAATCACTTCAATTGGAGTTCATATGTAAAATTAATGTCTCCCACAAGTTGACCTACCTTGTTTACCACCATGGTACAAGTGGATGCCATGTCATCCCCATTAATCATACATATGGGGATAGCCATGTGTGAAATTTCAAGAAGATTATAGAAGGTCCAAACCTAATCATGAATTGAGGGTTGAGGAAGTTAAAATCATAACCCTAGATGGCTATCATGATATGTTAAATGTCAGGTTACTAGGAGGAGAAAGGGTTTCATTATTTATTATGTTACGTGTTCCATAGTTGAGTATATCATATATCAGTGGCATTTTGAGAGCACAACAAAGGAGGAAAAAATTATGTAGTAGACATGCATGCCATAATGTTAAAGGAAACTCCATAGTGAGTGTCTCTTTCTTTATATTTTCATTTCCATAACTGAAGAAAGAGAGAAAAGCACATGCCTCAACTTCAAGATGGGTCTTTTTAGATATTGGGGTTCCCAAGATACATCTTGTGTTCATTTGTGTGGATGGTGTGTTATTTTCCTTAGTCTTTCATTTTTTAATTTCAGTTATTTCAATAATTTGAACATTAATCTAGTGATTATAAATATGATATCTAAGGAAAAGTAAACCTACATTATAAAATATTTCAATATAATAGAATATTTGTTGCTACAAATTGTTCCAGTTGAATATCGATGATAGTTTATAGATCAAGAATAGTGCAATTTGTGTAATTGGGAGAGATGACCATCCATATGTATAGTTGGTAGGAGGACAAGATCACTTAGTTGATGGCTCGGCTACAACAAGATTTGGCAATCGAGGAAGAATCATTGACAATGCTACAAGAAGTTGTCTAAGATACCAAGGACATAAATCCACTTTCCATTCCCATTATCAAAGCTATAAAAATGATTGAGACAAATCCAGTAAGATCACCTTCCTTACACTTTTTGCAAGAACATTTTGGTGAATTTTAGAAGCATATTAGGGGCATTGGCTCAAAATTGTAAGGAAAATGAACTATGATGGAAAAGTGCTAGGCAAGAGAAGGAAAGGTATCCTAAGCCCCATTGTACTTGAATAGAGGTTCAAACATGAAGGCTTGGGTTTCGATCGTAGTGGGGAAAATGCCACAAAATACATGATCATATTTTTGAAGGAAAAGGACATGGAAGGGTTGGCCTACTCATTAGAAGATAGAGGAGAAATACATGAAGGCAGAAACCCACTACCACCTCAATCTTATTATGGTGGAGTGCAGAAGAAAAATGATGATAAGAGTTAAAACAATTAATCTACACCTACACTTAGAAGAGATAGCAAGTAGATAGTTAATCTACACAGACACTTAGAAGAGATAGCATCAGGTAAGGCGTCCCTTGTTTTTTGTTGTTGTAGGAAGAAAATCCATAGTGTCACTAACTATTGCCACTAAGAGGTATGCTCATTCCATGAAAAGAAATGTGATTGTGTGGCATCTTTTTGGGAGAAGAAAGACACATGCCACAAGCTATATTACTTCTAGATGAGAAATGGAATGAATACATCCCCAAAGAAATAGATAATCTAGAGGCATATGGAGATCTCTTGATCTCTTTTCTAGGAGTCATGTTGATCTCTTTTCCTATTAAGGAAAAGAGGCAATCTCATAGGGTATTCTTGTGAGAATTTATAGTTTACAATTATATAAATATTTATAGAGGCAATTCTCCTCTAATGAGAATTTGGAAATTACAATTATATCAAGATTTTTGAACATTTTTTTTTCATTCATCAAATGTAAATAGACCACGACTGGAACAAGAAATGAATAGATTAAGGGAACACTTTTAAATCATAAAGAAATAAAGAAACAAAAAAATAGTTTCATCTATTCTTCCATAACTATTTTCAATATCATAGCAAGAGAAAGCAACACATTTGAAGAAAAACAAATAGAATACAATGCAACAAAGATATTCCTTTTCAGATAAATTTAAATGATTTTGTAATGTTCATATCATAAAGATGTAAAGGAAATTCATTATTGATATTTCATGATCCAATAAAATTCAGAATCCACAAAATTCATTAGCTCCAAAATATCTCTATGTGGAATTGAAAGAATAAATACAAATTGATTTTTCAAAGTTAAATAAAATGTGTTCCAAATCGGAATTGTTATTGCACAGAATGTAGGTTGGGAAAAGCCTGACCCAATCCAAAATATGGTAAGAAATATGGGAGAGTCTACCCATTGTCACCTTAGATAAACCCTC
>JZKD02S2420854.1:520990-558255 GCA_000966675.3 Picea glauca
TCCTAGGTGACCCAAGGAAGAAATGAGATGGAAAGTGAGGTTATGGAAGATGATGCCCCTATAGGTCAAACTACTAAGTGGAAAGTGGCTTGGGAATGAGTCTTGGAGATAGTCAATGGTTTCCAAGTGCTTGAGTGCTTGTAGAAGATAGTTGTACCTGCTCGAGACACACGAACATACAAATGTATATGTAAAATTATCCAATGGACAAGCAAGTGAATATTGTTGTACTATATAGCAGAAGTAAACAATGATATAAATCAACAAGTAAATAATAATCAAATCTTCTAAATAATTCACTAGAAGTCTAGTTAAAGATGCAAGAGATAAGCTAGCAATGACTAGTATAACTCAAGTGAGATAAGAAAAGACTTTAGAAACAATATAGGGCTGTTAAAAGATGTTATTCCAGAGATATTATGACAGACTTATGTCTGTAACAAAATATTTCTACAACATAAAATTCCAACTACCCAAAATTGCAAGTAAACCACCCAAAAGATGCATAATGTCATGTAGATTATTATTGCAGCTTTCTAACAAATTTTGACGGTTGAAAAAAGAGCAAAAGTAAACGTTTGAGAGAAATTTGATGCAGCCCTAATGGAAGTAGCTTTAATGTTATAACAAAAATAATATATCCGTGGATAAAGAGGATTCCCTAGTGGCTCAATTAAGCTAGTAGAACATATAATTTATTCCACTTCAAACAATTTGAAAATATCGTAAAATCACGTTACCCAATGTAAGAAATTTATTTCTCCAATGAAAATTTCAGATCAATGTCTTTAATATTTGGGTAAATAGAGTCTTGGATGTGTGAGTTAGATCCACAATATTCCTAGGGGTGTAATCCATTTTACTCCCTAGGGTATGCAAATCAAACTAAGGTAAATCTAGGAGGGTGTACACCCTTCTACTCCTCCTAGCAACCTTGGTTAAAATGACTTGTCAACTAGCAATGAGATGAAGTATTGGAGGAGGGTGTATGCATGTAACACCCCGGGTTTTGAGCCGCCATTTTAAATAATGTATTGTTACACTACTAAGAAACCATAGTTCCCAAACAATGATTAAAAGGCTAGTGTGCCCAAGAAATGTAATGTTTTGATCATTATTAATAATAAATACATTGTTGGCTGCTAGACGGACAAGGACTAGAGTTATAGGGGGATATGATTCCACAAGAGAGGGGACTTGAGGGGACAAATTTTTATTTCCTATTTTTATTACCCTTTTTTTCTAAGGGAGTGGATCAATTATGTGAGATTCTTGGGGAAGGATAGGAGGTTCTTGATTCCCCACAAAAATAATCAAACTTGTCCTTGGTTTGATTGGGGGGTTGTCTCGTTCGCTCATTCACTCGTTCACTTTCTAATTGGTTCATTCATTCACTCACTCACTTGTTCACTCATTCATTCATTTCCATTCTTACCTATCACTCATTCATCCTTCCTCATTGGTGTCTTGGCTTGGGGAAAGGGAAACAAACTTTTGAGAAGTAGCCATGGTATTGTTGGTTGTAGAGGTCGTTGGTGTAATCCATCCATGACTTGAGGCCTACATGTCTGAGATGTGAGGGCCTGTGTCAATATTTTTTCACAACTGTGAGTCCTGAGAGTTCTAGCATGGAGATTCTAAACCAATTGTGTTGGAGCCCTTAAAAGAGAAGGACTGCCTGAGGGACTACATCGAAGATAAGGGTGGAAGTCCATTCTCTTGGGTGGTGCAAGCTGGGTAGAAGAGATATGGGTACTTGGATTGTTGTGAGTTCTGAGAAAGCCTGTGAGAGCTTGAGTGATGACTGGTTTGGGAAGCCAAGTAACACTCTAGAACTGTCCTTGTGGATTCATAGCCCTGGCTTGGGGTGACACTGATGTTGATATTTGGAATAGTGTCTATGGTTGGGTGGAACATCCTTGGTCTGCAACCAGTTGGTGTCTTCTTTTATAAAGATAAGTGTTCTCTATTATGGTATTATTTACTTGTGTATGAATGCATTTCTCTCTGTATTTATTTATCGTTTAATTGAATCTTTAGAATATGCATGCTTGCTGGTTAATGTTGTGCATGATGTTATATGTTTTCTTTTATGCATATGTATTTAAAAAGGTATCGTTAAGAGAAAGAAGTCCAAGGTGGGCTTGAAGTTAGTGTACCCCGACCTATGGGTGGCGGGGTATGTTATAGATTGGTATCAGAGCTTCTAGTTGAAACACCAGGCCGGTATGGGTTGGATCTGTTGGTCAGAGTCCCTTGGTTGAGATCGAATTCTGACCGTGAAGTTGAAAAACTCAGGAGGAATGGTGTTGCAGAATCTATGCAGGAGCTAGAATGTTATAGATCCTTTGTAAGGGATCGAAGGATCATGATCGTCCCTTTCAAATTCGGGAGCAATCGCCACTGTGGGATCAAGAGAGATCTAGGATAATTTGATCATAGAGTAGGTGCATAAGGGTCATCTGATGAAGGTGAAGAAAAAGGTTGAGTAGGTTTAAGTCTCACTTGTCAGACATGTGTGTGAGCGAATGTGATCCATAGATATCGTGGCGGTTCGGAGGATTGAAACTCTGGGAGAAGCGAGCCCTCATGTTGTAGGCAGGAAAATATCTTGAAGCTCGAAGTCTAGAGTTAATCTGAACCAACTGGTAAGGAAGACCCTTGTCGATAGATTGGTCAGTTCAAGAATTCAGAGTTCGGGAGAATTGGAGTGTGTTGATGTGTAAACCCCTGAAGTCCCGAAGTCTGGAATTCATATGGACCGCTCATTAAAAGGGACATGTGTCGACAGATCAGCTAGTTCGAAAGTTTGACATTTTGGATAAATGGAATGTGATGATGTGAAATCTCCCGAAGTTCTTCTACCGTTGGATATAGCGGTGGGTTTTAAGAGTGTTGAGGACCATCAGATTTGTGCATGGGTGATTGTGAGTCATAGATCTCACAATGGTTCAAGAATTTAGAGCTCGAGAGTATTCGAGTGTGCTAGTATGGAAACTCCTGAAGGCCAAAGTTATGAATCCTGAAGAGTCAAAGTGGTGGGGCATGATGACATCACCTTGAGGTGATGTAGACCCCGAAAAGTTAAGCAGTTTGGAAATTCAAATTTTGGGAGACTTGAGGAATGCAAGTGTAAAATATTTTGAAGCTTGAAATTTTGAAGTGATATGGATCGCAGACCTCACCTGGGGTGACGTGGACACATGGGATGTGTGCCATGTGTCAGTGAGTTTTGAACCTGTGGAGGATTGAAATTTTAGTTAGAATGTGACACGTGTCACCTGCCTGATTGGGCCACATGTTCGCTTTTGGTATTTCACCACGTTGAGACAGATCATGCAGTCTGAAGACTGGGCACTCTGGAGGAAAAATATGTGAAAGTTTGCATTGGGTCGAGAAATCCTGAAGGCCCAAAGATAGGAATACATATCGACCATTGAATCCAGAGGACATGCGGTAGTAGATCTCATAGTCCATAGACTTGGTACTCCGAGGTTTTTCAAGTCTCTACAAGTGAAAAGTGTCGAAGCCCAAAGTCACAAAGGCATGCAGGTCGTCGATTTAGGATCCCTTCATGACCTTTCTCAACCATGGGATCAAGCAGTGGAGGGACAGGGTAAACACATCGATGAATTGTCACTCAGGGGGGAGTTGAGTAGCATGGGAACTGAATGCCTTGGACCCTTGGAGAGCCGAATTAATAGAGGACCATCCATCCCAAAACTTGATTAAGTCGCAGACTGTCGATCTTGTGAACCCTCCAGATGGGGACGGGGTCGTCCAATTGACTAGAGATTAAATCTCGACCGTCGGATCTTTGTGGTGGAGATAATGGATATTTCGGCGAAGGGTAACTTTGGGAGGAAATAAGAGTTGAGAATAGAGAATAGACAAAGGATGAAGTCCAGAGGACTTGGTCCCAGTTCTAATCCCATGCATAGGTAAAAAGGGGCTTGGGTGGTAACTTAGCCGCAGGTTTGTGACTCGCACAAGCCCCGTGTGAAAGAACATGGAGCGAGGCGCTAAGGAAGGGACTAAGCCATGGATTCGAACCGTGGTCACTTGAAACCTGGTTTGAGGGAAGCGCCTACACAGAATGAAATTTTGTATTAGCCAAGGATAACACGACACTGTTATTTTGCAGAGAATGGGGATATATTCTTCATGAACTGAGAAGAAAAAAAAAGGACTTGTAGCATTGTTTGGCAAGTTTCTTTACATGCATAATTCTAACAAAATAGTCACTTGCACATTTTGCAGAATTAAGATGTTAAAAATATCATCTCAAAATGAAGATTTGAGATATGGAAGAAGGTGAGGGAGCCTCCAGCCATGATAGAGAGGCTGAAGGCTAGAATACTAGAGTTGGTAATACATAGACAGATTCCAATGGACGCAAGGGAAGAGGAGAGAAGGAAACATTAATAGAAATTGTAAGAATCCTGAAAATGGAAGTGTAGAGCTACAAGACAAACAATGAAAGGCTGAACATAGAGAAAATTCAGATAAATGCTCGAGTACATCAGAGCTTAAATCAGTTGCAGAGGCAAACAAAAAGGATATCAAACTCAAAACAAGAGGAAGAAGGAAGGTATCATGAAAGAAGATATGATCGTGGAAGAGCTAGTTATTCAAGAAGTGCTAGAAGAACTCATAGACATCACTCACCTCCCTACTCAACAAGGAAGTTTTATGAATCATAATATTCCATAAGAATTCCAGAGGTGTCTCTTGTTAGGCACCAAAGAAGGAGACATGAAGTGGACAGTTTGCAAGGACAGTTGAGAAAGATTAAGCCACCCTCCTTTGATGGTGAAAAAGAAAGGGAAGATGATGTCGAAGCATGGTTTCTTTGACTCATGAGGTATTTTCAATTGCATAACTATTCATCAAACCTAGAAGCCAGGATTTCCACCTACCATTTACATGGGAAAGATGCAATGTGGTGGGATCAATTGAAGCAGGTTGAACATATGAATGAGAGTAGGATCACTGGGAAGAAGTTCAAGAAGTACTTCCAGAAGGAGTACCTCTCAGAGAATTTCTATAACAAGAAAATGCAGGAGTTCTTTGAACTCAGGCTGGGAAGCATGACTATGGAAGAATATGAGAAGAAGTTCTTGTGGTTGTTAAAGCATGTCAGGTTCATTAATGATGAAAAGGTGAAAATATAGAGATTTATAAGTGGACTGCCAACCTTTTATAAAATAAAGAAAATATTATGTATGATGAGTCCAAGACCTTGAATGAGGCCATCAGGAAGGCTAAATACCTGTATGAGCAAGGCTAGGGAAGAGAATCCTTGCAGAAATCTTGGAAAGATAAGAAGAAGGAGAATTTTGATCAGAGGAGGAAAGGATTCAAACATCCCTTCAATAAGAATGAGCCTAATAGAAATAATCAAGATCAGTATGCTAAGGGTGAATCCAAGAAAGAAGACTCCTTGGGAAAAAAGGGAAGACCACCAATCCAATGCCGGGGATGCAAGGAAGATCACCTATAAAAGGATTTCCCACACAGAAAGGGCAGAGTAAAGACTGTGCACAACATCCAAGAGGCTACAACAATCAAAGATATGAGAAGGATTTATGCAGCCTTATATGATCGACAAGAGGAATACCAGTCCAATATGATCGAGGTGGAAATTAAGATCATAAATCATCTGGTTTCTATTTTAATTGATTAAGGGGCAATTCATTGTTACATTGATACTAAAATAATGGATAGATTACATTTGGAGAAAAGTAAGCTTGTAAAATCAAGTTTGGTTCAATTATCTACTGGAACCAAAAGGAGAATCCATGATATGGTCAGAAGTTGTTCCATAAGTATTAATGGTGTGAATACTAGTGTTGATATGAATATCATACCCTCGATGTATTATGATATTCTAATTGGAATGGATTGGTTGGAGAAGCATCATGTTGTCCTAGATTGTCATAGAAATACATTTACCTGTCTTGATGGAGATGGAAAATAGAACAATGTGAAAGGAGTTCCAAGAACCATGTCTATGAGGGATATTTCAGCCATACAACTAAAGAGATGTTTTAGAAAAGGATGTCAATTGTATTTAGCTCATGTGGAAGAGCTAGAAACTACAAAGGGGCCAAGACTTGAATATTTATAGGTACTACAAGAATTTGAAGATGTATTCCAAGAAATAACAGGGTTTCCACCAAGCAGGGAGGTAGATTTCTCAATTGATTTAGTGCCAGGAGCTGCCCCGATGTCAAAAATACCTTACAAAATGAACACACCAGAGTTAAAATAATTACAAATGTAGTTGGAGGAATTGTTGAAGAAAGGGTGCATACGTCCAAGGGTACTTTTTGTCAAAAAGAAGGATGGAACCTTGAGGTTGTGTATTGACTTTTGACAATTGAATAAGTATACTATAAAGAACAAGTATCCTCTACCCAGAATTGATGCCCTCTTTGATCAACTAAGAGCAAAAGATATATTTTCAAAGATTGACCTGAGGTCAGGATACCATTATGTAAGGATCAAGGAGTAAGACATTCATAAGACAACCTTTAGAACTAGGTATGGGAATTATGAATTTGTAGTGGTGCCATTTGGACTGACCAATGCACCAATTGTTTTTATGTGATTAATGAATGGAATATTCAAAAATTATTTGGATAATTTTGTCATAGTATTATTGGATGACATATTTGTCTATTCCAAGTCTGAAGAGGAGCATGCACATCACTTAAGACTGGTATTGTAAGTGCTGAGTAAACATCAGTTGTATGCTGAGCTGAGTAAGTGTTCTTTTTATCAAAAGTAGATCCATTACTTGGGACACATTATTTCATAGCAAGGCATAATAGTATATCTAGATAAGATTGAAGCCATTAGAGGATGGCCAACACCCAGAAATGTGTCAAAAGTAAGATATTTTATGGGATTAAATGGTTACTACAGAAGGTTCATAGTAGGGTTCTCTAAGTTTTCTCATCCCATCACTTCCTTGCAAAAGAAGGGAACTCAATTTGAATGGACACCTAAGTGTGAAGAGAATTTTAATCTGTTGAAGGAATTAATTACTAGTGCACCTGTGTTAAAGATTGTTGACCCAAATGAAAGTTTTGTGGTATGTACAGATGCATGTAAGGAAGGACTTGGCGGAGTCCTCACGCAAAATGGACATGTAATTGGTTATGAGTCCATAAATATTAAGGAACATGAGAGGAAATATGCCACACATGACTTGGATCTTGTTTCCATTGTCCACTCCTTGAAGATGTGAAGGAATTATCTCATGGGGAAGAGATTTGAATTAAGGATAGACCATATTGGCCTGGAGTATCTTTTTGAGCATCCAATTTTGAATGCCAGGAAAACAATATGGCTGGAATTTTTAAGTGAATATCATGACCTCGATATCATGAATATCAAAGGAAAAGAGAATAAATTTGTCGATGCACTTAGTAGAAGAGTGCATCTCATGCATGCTACTGCTGTCAGTATGCATCAATCAGACTTGAAGAGAGTAATTTTAGATGATCTTGTTACAGATCAACATTACCTACAGATAAAAGAAAGTTTACAACAAGGAGATGTACAACAAAAAATAAAGGAGTATGAGATAAAGGAAGATGGATTACTTATGCATAAGAATATAATCTATGTTCCTAGTTCTGGATAACTGAATAATTTGGTATTTCAGGAAATGCATGATGTTCCTTATGCTGGAAATCCCAGTTACCAAAAAACGATTACAGCAGTAAGAATCCAATTCTTTTGGCCGGGAATGAAAAAGGATGTTGTTGATTACATCGCTCAATGTATGGAATGTCAGAAGGTGAAGGCTGAGCACATGCACCCAACGGGTTTGCTGCAACCATTACCAATCCCAGAGAAGAAATGGGAAGTGATAACCATTGATTTCATAACTAAATTACCAAGGAAAACAAGGCAACATGATTCAATCATGGTAGTGGTTGAAAAATTAACAAAGGCTGCTCATTTTTTTCCTATAAAAACAACACATACAACGACTAATATTGCAGAAATTTACATGAGGGAGATTGCTAGGTTACATGGGATACCTAGGACAATTGTCTCAAACAAAGATACAAAGTTTACCTCCAACTTCTGGAGGAGATTCTTTAAAGGATTTGGTACAAATATAAACTTTATCACAACATACCATCCACAATTATATGGGAAAACAAAGAGGGTCAATCGAGTAATTGAAGATATGTTGAGAATGTATGTGATGGATAAGCCATCTAAGTGGGAAGATTACTTGCACTTGGTTGAGTTTGCATATAATAATGGGTATCAAGCTTCATTGAGAATGATCCCATTTGAAGCCTTGCATGGTAGGAAATGCAATACTCCAGTGAGTTGGGACAACCCAACATATAGAGTGGTACTTGGTCGGAGTTGCTCAAGGATATGGAAGACTAGATGGTTAAGATCAAGCATAACTTAAAGGCAGCTCAAGATAGATAGAAAGTTTATGCAGATAAGAACATGATAGGTAGAGAATTTAAAGTAGGGGAGCATGTACTTCTTAAAGTGAAGCCCAAGAAAATCTCCCAGAAATTGGGTAGTTGAACAAAGATGGCATCCATATTCCATGGTCCATTTGAAATATTGGATAGAATAGGACCAGTTTCATACATGCTTGCATTGCCTGCTTCCATGAATGTGCATAATGTATTTCATGTCTCTTTACTAAAAAATATGTACATGATCCTAACCATGTTATTGATTGGCATATGACTCAGGTAGAGACAGAGGAAGACTTTTAGGTTCAACCAGTGGGGGTATTGGACAGAAAGGTCAAAATGCTTCAGAATCGAGTTATAGAGTTGGTAAAAGTTTAGTGGACCTGCTACGGTCCTTAAGATGCTACCTGGGAGCATGAAGATTCCATGTGGGCAGAGTACCTGCAACTTTTTGAATAAATTTTGAGATTTTGATCTCTATTTTGTATATGCACTGAGGACAGTGCCAAAATAAGGGGGAGGGGATGTAACACCCCAAGTTTTGAGCCCCCATTTTAAATAATGTATTGTTACATTGCTGAGAATCTAGAGTGCCCCAAAAAAGATTAAAATGCCAATGTTCCCAAGAAATTTAATGTTTTGATCATTATTAATAATAAATACATCGTTGGCTGCTAGACGGACAAGGACTAGAGTTATAGGGGGCTATGATTCCATAAGAGAGGGGGCTTGAGGGGATAACTGTTTATTTCCTCTTTTAATTACCTTTTTTTTTCTAAAGGAGTGGATCAATTATGTGAGCTTTTTGGGGAAGGCTAGGAGGTTCTTGATTCCCCATGAAAATACTTAAACCCATCCCTGGTCTGATTGGGGGGTTGGCTTGTTCACTCATTCACTCGTTCACTTTCTAATTGTTTCATTCGTTTACTCACTTGTTCACTCGTTCATTCATTTCCATTCTTACCTATCACTCATTCATCCTTCCTCATCGATGCATTGGCTTGGGGAAAGGAAAATGAGCTTCTGAGGAGTAGCCATGGTATTTTTGGATGTAGAGGTTGTTGGTGTAATCCATCCATGATTTGAGGATTGCATTTCTAAGATGTGATGGCCTATGTCTAGCTTTGTTCACAGTTGTGAGTCCTGAGAGTTCCAACATGGATATTTTGAAACCGTTGCGTTGGAGCCCTAGAAAGAGAAGGAATTCCTAAGGGACTGCATCACAAAGAAGGGTGGGGGTCCATTCTCTTGTGTGGTGCAAGTTGGGTAGAAGAGAGTTGGGTACTTGTATTGTTGTGAGTGATGGGAAATCTTGTGAGATATTGAGTGCTGACTAGTTTGGGAATCCAAGTAACACTCTAGAACCATCCTTGTGGATTCATAGCCCTGGCTCAGGGGTAACAATGCTGTTGAGATTTGGAACAATAGTGTCTACGATTGGGTGGAGTGTCCTTGGTATGCAACCAGTTGGTGTCTTCTTTTATAAAGATAAGTGCTCTATGTTATGGTATTATTTACCTGTATATGAATGCATTCTACAGTGTATTTATTTATCGTTTAATTGAATCTTTAGAATATGCATGTTTGTTGGTTAATGTTGTGCATGACGTTAGATATTTTCTTTTATGCATCCTTATTAATTTAAAAATTTATCGGTAAGGGAAAGAAGTCCAAGGGTGGGCTTGAAGGTAGTGTACCCCAGCCCGTGGGTGGTAGGGTATGTTACAATTCACTTATACTCCTCCTAGGGTTTCAAACAAGAATAACATGGAACAAGAAGAAAACGCCAATAAATGTAGAAATTTCCTTACCAATTCCACAAGATGCAAGATCAAACTCTTGTTTACCAAAACATATCCATCCATAAGCAAGAGATTAAGCCCCCAAGAGGTGTGCACCACCTTAGCTCCATAATACCAAGAGAAATCAACAAAAAACATTTTCACAAGAGAGAGATATCCAAATTTCCCAAAGAAAGCACAAATTTTAGCCAAGTATCTTCTCCAAGATGGGAGAGTGATGTTCAACTGAAATGATTTTAATCTCTATTTATACTAAACCTCTAAGATAATGTTTTTCCATTTAACAAGGGTAAACCAAAAAATAAGGGATACATTTTCATTTATTTTTCGGCTTTACTAAGTAAAAATTAATTTGCACATAAGAAAAACCCTAAAATATGATGTCATCCCCTTGAATGCTAATGTTTTGGCACATTTAGGAAGTCGTTGAGGTTGGAGAAGGTAGTACTAAGTGTCCAAAGAAAATTTTTCTTCAATTCAAGAGTCTCCTCCTCAATTCAATGGGTCTTAAATCAGAACGTGCCAAGTGTCCATCTTCACCACCACATGCCTTAGCCCCAAGCAAGACATCAAACCTAGAAACATGGTATAGGAGCTCCCAAGGAGGTCATTGGGATGGAATACGGCTAGGTGTCACTGTCCAAGGTGTCCTATCCTACCTCCAAAGGATACAATCATCATCCGGTGTGCGGTCCATGAAATCCAATATGTGGGGTTCTTTCCCTAATGATGGCCCAAGATGGGGTTGTTCCTCCAAATTGTCCACTAGTCAAGGTCCTACAAAGATAGACAAGTGCTCCCTACAAGGATCTCATGTCAAAGAATCATGGAAAGTAAAATCACATTTAATATAAGATCCATTAAAGTATATACATCATAAACTACCTCATCAAATTACAAAGGTGCTCAAAGACCCTATGTAATTTTCTAAGTTTAGGTATGGGAGGGTTGACAAAGTGACCTATTGCATGAATCACTCATTAAGTCAAGGAGTGTTTCCTAAGTGGAAACCTCTCTAATTCATGTGGATAAGATGAAATGGATGGGGGGTTTAAAATTTTGGGCATGGGTTTCATGACATACAAGGGTTTGTATTGTCTCATTTATGGGTGCCTTTGTAGAGGGTGTCTTGTACCTTCATTTTCAATGCATCCTTTTTCCAAGCCCATTTATTTCCTTTCGTTTTCTAAAATTCTTCCAGGTTGAAGCCAAGGTGGGACTTCTACCTAAGCATGAAACACATTTCCCACCTTGACCCAACCCTGGTCACATTATGCTTCCCCAAGTTGAAGATAACGTGTGGGACTTCTACCTAAGCATGAAACACATTTCCCACACATGCTCTACCTTGGTTGGAATTTTTATATTGTTATTTTTCACGGGTCCCATCAGTTGCTTATGAGATACATTTCATTGTCCTCGGGATTCCTGGGTGAGCATCTAGAAGGTTTATGATTGGATTTTATATTTTTCTAGCTACAAACCTTTGGACCTTTAGCCTCTTCTTCCCATGAAATGAGGTACAATCCCTTCTTAGGTCATTACAATCAAAAATCCCAAAAGAGAAAGAGATGAACATGGGGTGAAGTGATGAAAAATGGTATGATTGGGAGTGGCACAATGACTTGTCAAGGAGACCTCCCAGTAGAATACCCATCCCTAAGGGTGACCACTTGCTACGACGCAATGTCAACCACCAAGGTGAAACATGGAAAAGATCATAACTTCCAAGAAAACATTCTATAATAAAAAGTAGATTGAAATGCAACATGCTCAAATTCCTGAAATATTAAAGAGTCACTTACCACAGTACCTAACTTGCACATCATGGAGAAAGACCCATTGTATTTTGGAAGCAAGATATTGTGGTGGGTACCATCATGATGAACATGGGATATTTTGTGGTGAAGTGGGCCTCTATATGTGCAAGTGGACATTGTCAATCCTTAGTTCCTCGATACTCCATGTTTCCAATGTGAGGGCTTAGAGACATAGTCTCATTAGTCATCCCTAGAAATTAGGGATAACATATGGCTCTTAATCGGGGACATGTACTCACCGTAGAGTGCATGAGAAACTCAACATATCTTGGTTAGACATGTTCCTACACTAAAACATGAAAACATTAAATCTAGGGTGGTTCTCTCACCCTTTGCTCATATAATCAAAATCAAAATTCCAAAATTGAAAACTAATCTAGAAAAAATATTTTTTTTTTCATTTTTCATATACATGATGAAAGAGAAACATGTAAATTAATAATGCAAGTAGAGAAAAATGAAAATCAAAGATGAAATGAAACTAAGATACCATGAGAAATCAAGATGCAAATTCAAGAAATAAATATGACCTACCTACTTACTGGGGGCCTGGGGGGCCTAAACATTAGGTCCTGAAAATGTCAGGTGAAGTCACAGAACCAATGTAACCACCTGCTCAACATTTCATCAAGGTATCTCCTCCCATTATTAAACATGTAGTAGAATAAAGATAAATCAAGCACGTAATAATCATGAGCATAAATAGACATATAATTAATCATGAAATGAAACTCATGGAGATGGGTGGGAGGGAGGAAATATTGTTGGAAAGAGAAACCACAAGCCTGGTCAATCTATTATTGAAGAGGGATACCATATATATATGATGGATCATCTATATGACTGAGCTTGACCACCTCCTTGTCTTCATGTGTAGCAAGAACATAAGTGAGGGCGATTTCAAGTGGATCTTCAACATGATGCATTTCATGGAATTCTTCTTCATCACTGGAAATGTATTTCTCTGTGACCATGGAACATAAGGAATTTACTCTATGATACATTTCAACAATATCTAGCGTCATCAAAACATTAGGACTTTCTTCAATGATTTCTTCGTCTGTAAGGGCTTTTTATCTTCACTTAAAATTTCAACGCTCCCTGAATTTTGAAAGGAGATAAGGGATCCCAAGAAAACCTCATGATTTTCCAAATAAGAGGAAATTGGGTAAGGGACAACCTTAGGTCTATAGAAAAACTCCTCTCCCAAACTTATAAAATGTCACTTCTTTATCTGCAAATCCTACCAAAAGTCTCAATATGAAAATAATTATGTTTGGTATCATGAACCTCCGACTTCTCTTAGCTAGCCACGACTTGGTGTCTATCAAAATCTGAGCACAATGGTGGTTGGAAATATTCATAGAAGAAGCCTGGGTCACCAAAAGTGTACTCATCACAACTCTCAAGGGATGGCTGAGAATCATCATGAGCATATTGTGACAATTTATCTTCAAATGGATGAAATAAGATGTCTATAACCATATCATCATTGGGATGCCAAACATATGAATCATATATGCGCAAAGACCAATCATATGAATATGAGAACTCAACCCCTTTTGCTTGAGATCTATATTCAATGTCATAAATGGAATCTCTATCAATAATGAAGCAACCCACATCCCATCTATGTCTCCCAACTTGTATGAAATCATCAATGTGTAGATCAACCATGTCAGAGAGGTCCTTCACAAAAGAATTTGCATCATTGGGACTGATTAGGTCTTCATATTCATGTGAAGGAGGAGAGAAAGGTTGGACAACTTCATCCTCATCAAGCGAGAGAAAAGATACCAATGTCTCATTTTGCTCATTTGGATGTTTCCCTTCATTAAGGTATTATTTTTATTGGAAACTTTCTTGATGGGTCTATTATTAATCAAGTATTCGTCATCTTTAATAGAATAAAATAATTCACCATCCTAATCTTGATCTCTAACAATTTTGCAGGATTCTTTGGGCATGAAGAGTGATTCATCATCGTTTGGGAAGTTTTACTGGTACCCATAATTCTCGGTCAAAACAATGTATAATGATTTCACTCCACAATATGCAATGGAAACCTCCCACACTGAGTTTATGGTAGGATTTTCCTCATAATTTTGGAGGATAACGTCATATTCTTCTTCTCTTTGTTCACATAACTTGACCATAAAGTATTTGTCAGGACAAAGTTCTATCAGTTGTTCACATAACTTGAAGTCTTCTTTTATGCTTTCTTTGAGGCACTCAAAACTCTCCTCATTACTTTCATCAACTTCTTGTCTTTCAACTGTTGTTTCAACAAAAATAGGAAGAAGTGTTTCTCTTAAATATTGAATAGGATAAAGGTCAAAACCTTTGATTGAAAAAACATCCTCCATTTCCTGAATTGTCTCTTCAAGACTTTGAACTTTCGGTCCCCAATGTTTAAGGAAATCTCTGATGAGGATTATTCAAGAAGATATACTTCTTAGCTTGCAATAATGCTTTATCCAATCCTTTTGCTCACTTCCCAAGGAAAATAAAAACAATCATAGACATACATCCTCATGTTGTACATTCTCATAGTAGATGCATTTGGTAAAATAAAAAACGTTTTCTACAACCGAAAATGGATTACCATTGAACTTTGGGATAACATCCAACTGGTTTATCGAGAACTTTCTTGGATATGCGTCAATAGTTTCAACATCCGAAGCCTTGTATGCTTCATGAAAGTGCCACAAATCCATGTTTCCATCACTTGATATATCACTTCAATGGATTCTCCATATGAGACTAATGCTCATAAAAAATCATAAGGGAACTTCCATCAAATGGAGTCACCAGGAAAGCTTAGGGTAAAGGATTTTGGGTGGAATTTTTCCAAAGTGTCGTTAGGGCACGAAAAAGGATAAAAAATCCTCCCTGAAAATGACACCAGAATGTTATCGCACAAATTGCAGGTTGGGAAAATCCTGACCCAATCCACAAGATGGCGAGAACTATGGGAGATTCTACCCATTTTCACCTTATATAAACCCTCCCCTCTCTTTAGTGAAGGAGAAATTCTACACAAGGGGGAATCCCGAGTGAGCCTAGGGGGAAATGAGATGGAAAGTGAGGTTATGGAATATGATTCCCCTATAGGTAAAACTACTAATTTGAAAGTGTCTTGGGAACAAGTCTTGGAGATAGTCAATGGTTTCCAATTTATTGAGTACTTGCGGAAGATAGTTGTACCTGCCCGAGACACAATAAAAGACAAACGTACAAGCCAAAATATCCATTGGAAAAGGAAGTGAATTTTTCTGTCCTATATAGCAACAATAAAAAATGATATAAATCGACAAGTAAATAATAATCAAAGTTTCTAAATAATTCACTAAAATTCTAGTTAAAGATGTGAGAGATAAGCTAGCAATGACTACTAGTATAACTCAAGGGAGATAATACAATACTTTAGCAACAATATAGGGTTGTTAAAATATGATATTTTAGAGATATTGTGACAACCTTATGGCTATAATAAAATATTTCTACATTATAAAATTCCAACCACCCAAATTTTCAAGTAAACCACGAAAAATATGCACAATTTCAAGTAGATTATTCTAATAGCTTTCTAACAAATTTTGACGGTTGAAAAGAGAGAAAAAGTAAAGGCTTGAGAGAAATTTGTTGTATCCCTAATGGATATATATTTCATTTTATAAAAATAATAAGATATCCTTGGCTAAAGAGGAATCCCTAGTGGCTCAGGTAAGCTAGTAAAGCATATAATTGATTCCACTTCAAACAATTTGGAAATATCGTAAACTCACATTACCCAATGCAAGAAATGTATTTCTCCAATGAAAATTTCATATTAGTTCCTTTAATATTTTGGTAAATTGACTCTTGTATGTTTGAGTTATATCCACAATATCCCTAGGGTTGTAATCCCTTTTACTCCCTGGGGTATGAAAATCAAACTAAGGTAAATCTAGGAGGGTGTTCACCCTTGTACTCCTCCTAGCAACCTTGGTTAAAATGACTTGTCAACTATAAATGACATGGATTTTTGGAGGATGGTGTATGAAATTATACTCCTCCTAGTGTGTCAAACAAGAATTTCATGGAACAGGAAGAAAACACCAATAAATGCAGATATTTTCTTACCAATTCCACAAGATGCAAGATCAAACCCTAGTTTACCAAAACATATCCATCCATAAGCAAGAGAGTAAGCCTGCAAGAGGTATACACGACCTTAGCTCCATAATATACCAAGATAAATCACCAAAATACATATGCACAAGAGAGATATATCCAAATTTCCCAAAGAGGGTGCAAATTTCAGCCAAGTATCTTCTCCAAGATGGGAGAGTTATTTTCAAATGAAATGAATTTAATCTATATTTATACTAAACCGCTAAGATAAAAAATTTCCACTTAACAAGGGTAAAAAAAAAATAAGGGAGAAATTTCCCTTTAAATTTCCCCTTTACAAAGAATAATTTAATTTGCAGATAAGAAAACCCCTAAAATATGACATCATCCCCTTGAGGGGTGATGCTTTGACACATGTAGGAAGTCGTTGAGGTTGGAAAAGGTATCGCTAGGCCTCCAAAGGCCAAGTATATTCAATTCAAGAGTCTCCTCCTCAATTCAATGGGTATTCCATCAAAATGTGCCAAATGTCCATCTTCACCACTACATTCCCTAGCCCCAAGCAAGATGTGAAGCCTAGAAACATAGTATAAGAGCTCCCAAGGAGATCATTGGGATGGAAGAAGGCTAGGTGTCACTATCCAAGGTGTCCTCTCTTTCTCCCAAAGGCTACAATCATCATCTGGTGTGTGGGCCTCAACATCCAACTTATGGGCTTCTTGCCCCAATGAAGGCCTGAGCTAGGCTTGTTCCTTCAAATTGTCCATCAGTCAAGTTATTTCAAAGACATACAAGTCCACCCTCCAAGGATATCAATTCAAAGCACAATTTCAAGTAAAATCACATTTAATATAATATCCATTCAAGCATGCACATCAAAAACTACCTCATCAAATTAAATAGGTGCTTAAAGACCCTATGCAATTTGCGAAGTTTAGGTATGGGAGGGTTGCCAAAGTGACCTATTGGGTGAATCATTCCTTAAGTCAAGGAGTATTTCCTAATTGGAAAACTCTCTAAGTCACGTGGAGAAGATGAAATGGATGGGGGTTTTAAACTTTTTTGCATGGGGTTCATGACATACAAGGGTTTGTATTGTCTCATTTATGGGTTCCTTTGTAAAGGGTGCATTGCACCTTTGTTTTCAGTGCATCCTTTTTCCAAGCCCATTTATTGCCTTTTATTTTAAGATGTTTCCAGGTTGAAGATAAGGTGTGGCTTGTACCTAAGCATGAAAAACATTTCCCACATTGTCTCTACCCAAGTTAGATTATGCTTCTCCAACTTGAAGACAATGTGTGGCACTTGTACCTAAGCATGAAAAAAATTTCCCACACACACCCTACCTTGGTTGGAATTTTTATATTGTTATTTTTCATGGGTCCCATAATTTTATTATGAGAGACATTTCATTGTCCTAGAGATCCATGGGAGAGAATTTAGAAGGTTTATGATTGGATTTGATCTTTTTCCAGCTACAAACCTCTGGGCCTTCAATCCCTTCTTCCCATGAAATGAGGTACAATCCCTTCTTGGTTCAATACACCCGAAAATACCAAAAGATAAGAGACAAACAAGGGATGAAGTGATGAAAAATGATAAGTATGATCGAGAGTGACATGATGTCTTGTCAAGGATACCTCCTAGTAGCAAATCCATCTCTAAGGGTGACCACTTACTAGGGTGCAATGTCAACCACCTAGTTGAAATAGGGAAAATATCATAACTTCCAAGAAAACATTCTATAATCAAAAGTAGTTTTAAATGAAACACACTCAAACACCTAAAATATTAAAGTGACACTTACCACAATACATGACTTGTACCTCATGGATTAAGACCCATCTTCTTTCAGAAAAAGATGATGTGGTGGATACCATCATGTTGAACATAATATCTATGGTGGTGAAGTGGGCCTCTGTCTGTGCAAGTGGACGTTGTTTCCATCAATCTCTCGGTACTCCATTTATACAACCATAGGGCCTCATGACATAATCTCCTTAGTTGTCCTTAGAAATCAGGGATAACATCTGTCTCCTACTTGGGGACATGTACTCTTCGTAGAGTGCATGAGAACCTCATCATCTCTTGGTCAGACCTGTACCTACACTAAAACATGAAAACGTAAAATATAGGGTGGTTCTATCACCCTTTTCTCATATAATCAAAATCAAAATTCCAAAATCTATAAGTAATCTAGAAAAAAAATTATTTTTATATTTCATATATACGATGAAAGAGAAACATGTAAATCAATAATGCAAGTAGAAAAAAATGAAAATCGAAGATGAAATACAACTAAGCTACCATGAGAAATCAAGATGCAAATGAAAGAAAGAAAAATTACCTACCTACTTACTTGGGGCCCAGGGCCCTTGAAAATCAGGTCCTAAAAATTTCAGGTGAAGTCATACAACTAGTGTAACCACCTGCTCAACATTTCATCAAGGCATCTCCGCCTGTGCTTAATCATGTAGTGCAAAAAATATAAGTCAATCACATAATGATCATGAGCATAAATAAACATATAATTAATCATGAATGAAACTCATGAAGATGGGTGGGAGGGAGGAAATATTGTTGGAAAGAGAAACCACAACCATAATCAATCCATTTCCAAAGAGGGATACCATATATAGATGATGGATCATCGATATGACTAAAATTGACTGCCTCCTTTTATGCATGTGTAGCAAGAACAAAATTATGGGTGGTTTCAAGTGGATCTTCAACATGATGCATTTCATGGAAGTTTTCTTCATCATTGAAAAAATATTTCTCTACGATCATGGCACATAAGGAATTTACTCTATGATACATTTCAACAAGATCTAGTGTCATCAAATCAATAGGAGTTTCTTCAATGATTTATTCATCCGCAAGGGTTTGTTCTTTATCTTTTATTAAAATGTGACTTCTCTCCTAATGATGAGAGGATATAAGGGATCCCAATTAAACCATTGTTATTTTCCATACAAGAGGAAATGGGGTAAGGGAAAACCTTAGGTCTAGATAAAAAATCCTCTCCAGGAATTAGAAAATGTCGCTTATTTATATGTGAATCCTTTCCAAAAGTCTCAATTGGAAAATACTCCTATTTGGTAACGTGAGCCTCTGACTTCTTTGGGATGGCCACGACCTAGTGTCTATCAAAATATGAGCACAATGGTGGATGTGAATATTCATAGAACAATCCCGAGTCACTGAAAGGATACTCATCACAAATATCAAGGAATGGATGGGAATCATATCATCGTCGAGTTTCCAAAACATGTGAATCATATACATGTGAAGAACAGTCCTCTGAAGATGACCACTAAAACTCTTTTTAATGAGAGCTACCTTCAATCTCGTAAATGGGATCTATATCAATAACAAAGAAACCCACATCCCATATATGTCTCCTAGCATGTATGAAATCATCAATGTGTAGATCAACCATGTCGGAGAGGTCCTTCAGAAAAACATTTACATCATTGGGAGTAATCTCTTCTTCATATTCATCTGAAGGAGGAGAGCAAGGCTAAACGACTTCATCCTCGTCAAGTGGGAGCATGGATACCAATGTCTCCTTCTTCCCATTTGGATGTTGCACTTCATCAATATCTTCATTGTCTTGGAAAATTTCTTCATGGATACGTTCTTTAATAAAGTCTTCTTCATCGTCAATAGAATCAAATAATTCACCATCCTTATCTCGATCTCTAACAAGTTTGCAGACTTCTTCGAGCATGAATAGTGATTCATTGTTTTTTGGGAAGTTTTCCTGGTACCCATACTTCTCAGTCACAGGGTCATAAAATGATTTTACTCCATAATATGCAATGGAAACCTCCCATGTTGAGTTTAGGGTGGCATTTTCCTCATAATTTTGGAGGATAACATAATATTCTTCTTCTCTCTTTTCATAGAACTTGAATAGAAAGTCTTTGTCGAGACAAAGTTCTATCATTTGTTCACAAAACTTTTAGTCTTCTTTTATGATTTCCTTGAGACACTTGAAACTCTTGTCATTATTGTCATCAACTTCTTGTCTTTCAACTCTTGTTTCAACAAACTCGGGAATAAGCATTTCTTTTAAAACTTCTATAGGATGAAGGTCAAAACCTTCTCTTGAAAAAGCATCCTCTAGGTCCTGAATTGTCTCTTCAAGACTTTGAGCTTTCGGTCCCAAACATTTAAGGAAGTCTCTGATGAGGATTGATAAAGAAAATATACTTCTTGTCTTGCAGGAATGATTGATCCAATCCTTTTTCTCACTTCCAAAGGACAACAAAAACAATTGTAGGCATACATCCTCATGTTGTACATTCTCATAGTAGATGCATTTGGTAAACTCAACAATGTGTGCTACAGCCGAACATGGATTACCATTGAAATTTGGGATGACATCCAACTAGTTTATCGAGAACTTGTTCAGACACTCCTCAATAGTTTCAACATCCAAAGCCTTGTATGATTCATGAAATCACTACAAGGCCTTATTTCTATCACTTAGGATATTACTTCAGTGGAGTCACCATATGAGACTAATTCTCATAAAAAATCATAAGAGAACTTCCCTCAAATGGATTCGTTGGGAAAGCTCGGGGTAAATGATTTGGGGTGGAAGCTTGCCAAAGTGTCATTAGGGAATGAAAGAGGATTCAAAATCCTCCTCGACAATGATTCCAAAATTTTGTTGCACAAATTGTAGGTTGGGAAAAACCTGACCCAATCCACAATATGGTGAGAATTATGGGAAAGTCTACTCACTGTCACCTTAGATAAACCCTACCCTCACTTTAGTGAAGGAGAAATCCTACAAAAGGTGGGAATACTGGGTGAACCTAGGGGGAAATGAGATGGAAAGCAAGTTTATGGAAGATTATTCCCCTATAGGTCAAACTACTAAGTGGAACATGGCTTGGGAACGAGTCTTGGAGATAGTCAATGGTTTCCAAGTGCTTGAGTACTTACAGAATAGAGTTGTACCTACCTGAGACACAAGAAAAGACAAATGCACAAGAAAAAATATCCAATAGACAAGAAAGTGAAGCTTGATGTCCTATATAGTAGTAGTAAACAATGATATAAATCAACAAGTAAATAATAATCAAAGTTGATAAATAATTCACTAAAAGTCTAGTTAAAGATGCAAGAGATAATCTAGCAATGGCTAGTATAACTCAAGAGAGATAAGACAATAGTTTAGAAAAAATATAGGGATGTTAAAAGATGTTATTGTAGAGATATTATGACAACCTTATGGTTGTAACAAAATATTGCTACAACAAAAAATCACAACCACCCAAAGTTGGAAGTAAACCACATAAAATAGAGGGAAATGCTTCAAACAAGGCTTATAGTAAGAAAAATGGAAGCATGGGATGGTGTCTCCTTCAACGATTTCCTTTATTTTCCTTTAAATAATAACCAACATCATCGATCCAAAATTTCATAATTGTTTTGTTAATCTTCAAGATCAAGGTGGTTTAGATATCGCTTCTAATGCACCCTTTAGCCATTCTTGAATATACTCACGTAATAGTGCTACAATTATATCTGATTTAACTCTAAACTTGAATAACTCATCTTCAATAGTATCATTGTGTTATGCTATTGTTGCACAATGAACACTTGGTATTCATTCTCGATCATGAAACTGACCAACCAGTATTGGATCTCATCCTCTGGAAAGTTTGTGAGGTCATCAAATTATGTTCCGCATGCAACTGTTAGTATACCTAGCTCAACTTGCATTTGATCTCTTTTCAACAACATCAAATCCCTTTTAAAGGGTGGGCCTTCATGTTCCTTTATGACATCCATTACTGTAATAAACAATGAACTTCTCCTTTCTTCAAGACCATTGCAAGTGGAAATCAATTTCTAGAGAGTATTTTTAAAAGGGATATCTCATTTCCATCTTGTAAGATCATCCTTACTTGATATTCTTGCAACAAAAGTAATTATTGCAATTTTATAAAGATTATAATCAATTTGAAAATCAATTTGCAAGAATTCCTTAAGTGAATGGACTCTTCTCGTCATGAAACATGCCTCTATAACAATCTTTAGAGCTTTCATCATTATGTTGAATACTTTATTACTATTTTCAACAACACATTTCCTAACACCCATTTACAATTTAGTATCCCTAGTGACCTTAGATGTTGATCTAGTGACTTCCTTAGGAAATTCATCTGGGACTATTATAGATAAAGGCTCTACAAATGACAACTTTGAGGTAAGGGAAGCTTCAAGTTCCCTTATCCTCTTCTTCAATCTATCATTCTCTAACTACTGAATCAAGAGGGATAATGCCTCACATGTGTCTTGATGAAATATAAGAACCCGAGAGGGCCTAAAACCTTTGAATTCCATTCCAAAGCTCTAGTTTCCTATCACTCTTTTATCCTTTATATTGACCCTTTAAATTTGTAGCTTATTGTATCTTATTATATTTGTCATGGTGAATAGTAACATGATATTTTAAAAAAAATGATGGCCTCTCCTCAGAAAAATCCTCTGCTATTTGTACTGTGGCCTGTGCACACAAATCGCAGACCTCATCAACCTCCATGTCTATAACCTTTCTCTCCAAAGCTATGGGATATTGAGAATTACCTCCATCTATATTCCTCGTTCTCTTGAGAATAGGAGTAACCACATGTTTTATCTCCAACTAATATCTAGGGTGATCCCTACCATCTCTATCACCTGCACATCCCTCATTTTTCTCTCTTCCTCTAGTATTAACTTCCCGATTGTTGTGGCCTAAGGAGGAACTCTTATGAGAGTGATGAAATATTCCACCTTTGGCATTGGTTATGGATATTCCCTTTTGTCTATGTTTTTCCTGCTTGTTTTCCTCCAAGAGAGGGACCTCTATTATGTCAAAATTTGAACTTTCCCCTATATGTGCATCTTCACTAGAGACTTGCTTCTTCTTTTTGGGAGTATTTTATCTTGGGGTGGTCATCACCATGAATTTTATGTGAGTGTCCTCATTGTCACTGCCTCCTTATGTAATTTATTTTACCCTATTAAAAACTAAGGAACAACCAATTGATACCATATGAGAAATGGAAATACTTTTAGGATCAAAGACACTATAGGATTCAACTTATTTCATATTAAAAGACTTAAAGAATCCCTTCATATCGGTCAATTTTGATGAAATTTTGAATATAATATTGGAAATATTGAAGGGAATGGGAATGAATTGTCACTTCCTCCTCTTATGGAAAAATGAGGACTATGTCCTATACTGTCTACATAATTGTTGGCACATACCATTTTGGAGAACAACACAACAATTATTGAGGTTAGTTATAAATTGGACTAGAAAAGAAGTGCATGTTGGAAAACAGGGAAAAGCAGCGTGTCGAAAAAATAGGGAAAAGCAGTGTCAGAAAAGAAGGAGAGTCGAGGAAGGAAGAAGGGAACAGAGTGATGAAGAAACGGTTGGATTGAGGACCATTCACGCAAAAGAAGTTAAAATGTGGAAAAATAAAATCCATTTAGGGTTAAGGTTTTGGTCATTATTGTAACGGGTTTTAACCCATTTTTGTAGTATAAATATGTATTGTGAGATTTGAGGAGATCAATCAATCAATAATTTTTTTGAGTCAGGAGTAATGAGTCACAGTTAGTTTTTGGAGAGTTAGGCTAGTAATGCAAGGAAGAGTTATTGCTTGAGCTATATAGTTGTGGAACTAGTTTTGGAGATGAGTCAGTATTGAGAGATATGCATTGTAACTGAGGGTAAGGTTGCAAGTTGTGGAGTTGGGTGTGACCTTGTCAGCCTCACCAAACTTTGTATGTAATGCGTGCACCACACAACCTTGATGAAGAATAAAAAAGAAGTAATGAATGATATATCTTTGTGGATGTAGCCCAAGGGGGTGAACCACAGTAAAATATTGTGTCACTGTGTGGAATATTTGTTTGATGTCTTGCAATGGTTTATGATGAATGAATAGATCTAACAGTAGTAAAATGCAGTGAGCAGTAGAATAGTTCTGATATTTACTGCAGAATGAATGTTAAATGAATACACTTGGTTGAAAAATGGTAGATATGGACTCTATGATGTGTTAGTAGAATGTATTTGATATATGTTGAAGTAGAAAATAATGTTTGACATCCCCATGAGAAACATCCCTTCCACGATTGTAGACATATGGGTCCTGCAGTCACCCATAATTAATCTTGGGTGAGACTTCATTGTACACTATGTTAAAAATGTTGCCTTCTGGTCTCTAGAAGGGCCAATGGTTTGTAGGGTTTTGTTGGAAACCTAAAGTAGAACCTAAGTCATCCCAAACATATCCAACAATAACTCATAAATAAAAAAACATGTCACAAACAAAACGGGGAAGAAGAAGGTACTTCCCTTCAAATCCAAAGAGCCTCATGTATGTGAAATTATCTTCAAACACACATACTCTCTTCCCCATGACAAAATATAAGGCCATCTATGTCACCCTAGCCATCTTAGTCCTAGTGAGCATATTTCTTCACTCCTTGACAAAGGAATCTTAGATTTGGTAGAAATGAAATGGTGCCTTATGATTCCACAATGTGGGATAAAAAAGTAGGTTGATATCTTCATAAAATTGACATCGTCCCTTGGGGAATGCCATTGAATGTATTATAGTAAGCTAAGGAAAGAACCAAGTAATAGGTCATGTACAACCTCTTAGTCTAAATGAAGCTTGCAAATTGGTGGGAAATCTTGTTCGAGATAACTTGAGACCAATTGAAAATGGTCCCTATTTGTATTGAATACTAGAGGACATATAGAACATACTTGGGATCATAAGTTGTCAAGTATTTACCCACTAGAAGTGTGAAAATCCATGTGAATTATTTATACAATTGAGACAACATCTATGTGTTTATTTTGTGAGTGCCCAAGGATCCAACAAGAGGCTGAAACAAGAACTCCTTCAGTATAATCATGCCACCACCTTGAGCATCCAAGAAAGAATGTTCTTGAGAAATATCAAGGACTTTGTCTTGTGTTGGGAGGTGTAGCATCCTTTTGAAGATATTTGAAATTAAGGGGATAAGTGTTCTTCTTCTTTCCTTAACCTCAATCAACTAATTCTTTGAATCAAATATTTCATCACACCATGCGACAAGTTCTCTAAAATCAAATGCCTCAGACATGCACCAAGATTTAGATATCCTTGATGTCCAAAATTTATTTGTGATATTTTCTTCGAGGAAATATCAAAATACCACTTATATTCCACAAACCACTGGAAATGCCTATTTTCATGATCCAATGAATTCATTGTATCTCCACATAATGGTTCTCTCCTTTTCCACTTTCAATGTGCTTAGGAAAGTGCAAAGATTACGTGTATAAATCAAAATTTTCATTGGATGGGTTCCCTACTAATCATAAATTAGGAGTCAATCCAATTTTCAAATTCCCCCTTTCGTACATTTGGTGCATGTCGCTCATTATAAAATGATAATTGTCATTTTCATACAGAAGGCCTAGAGGAAATGTGAGAAAATTAATCATCATTAATTAACAACAATAGTTCTTGTCATGTGAAAGATGTGCGATGGATATTATATGATTACCTTGAAACCAAAAATAATGTCCTACATGGAATGTGGGTGTAGGTGTTGGCATGTTTTACAGGAAGAGTGTGCTTGTCATTAATGGAAAGAACAACATTAACGATGGTAAACAGGAAAATCATAAGCTCATGAGGAGGATCAAAGGTTGAGATCCTTGAACACTTAGAAAACCTTATAAGTCAGAGAGATAAGAAACTCAAGAGGAAGAGTGACAATGACCATTGGATCATTTTTGAGTGGAAGTACAGGATAAGCTGACAGATCTAAGATCCCAATCATCCAAATTTTCATGAGCTATCAGATTGAATTAATGGAAGGATAGGATAAGTGAGGAAAAATGATTGAGAATTCCATCATCCTAATTTCCGTCATTTGTCATATTGATTTAAGTGGAAGGACAGGATAAGCAAGGGATGATATTTGAGATCTCGATCACTCGAATTTTCGTCATCCGTCGGATCAAATTAAATGGAAGGATAGGATAAGAAAAGATAGAGAACCGTTGGATTTAATCCAAAGAAAAGATGCATCATAGATAGATCGATCTGTTGATCTAAGATCTTGATCCAACGAATGTCATTCATTTCGGGTCTAAATATGTGAGGAGGTTATGCTCCGGAAAAATCTCATTTCAAGAATTCAGTTTGAGATTTGAAATACCCAAAGCCCGGAGAGCCGAAATACATTCTCGATCGTCGGATCATTCAAAGTAAATATCAGTCGTCAGATTTTCTGAATAATATCTCAAGCATCATATCATTTGAAGTGAATTTTGGGCGTCTGATCTAGAGCGTCAGTTTGATATTTGAAATCCCCGAAGTTAAGAGAGCTGAAATAAATCCTCGATCGTCGGATCATCTGAAGTAAATTTAAGCCGTCAGATCATTCTAAAGTGGAAGGATAGAATAATCTAGAAGAAGGGCGCGCTAATATCAACGGCTAATAATTGGGCACTTAGATCTACGGTCGACAGGGCATATCGGACCCCCCTGACCTTTCTTCCTTTAACCGTGGGGGAGGGGGGATCCGAGTTGGTGGTATTTTCTATGTGGGACCCTCATACGTGTCACCTTCCTGTCAACTCGGATCCCCCTCACTCGTTACCACTTACTACCTAACCCCACCTTTGATCAAACCACCAAACCACTCATACATACCTCCTCTGTGCTCTGATGTCACACTCCACTACCCGCTACACATCACACTCCACTACCATGCTCTGCCTCCACACTCCACTACACTGCCTACATTTATCTCCCACATCAGCAGATCACCTCAACAAGGACATGTGGAAGACCATGTCAACAAGGACATGTAGTAGACCACGTCAGCAAGGACATGTGGTATTAATTCGTATACTTCGAGGGAAAGTAAAGTTTGAGACATGAGATTTAAGAAGTCTGGAGACCCAAAGGAGATATCGACCGTTGATCGAGAAAGAGGCTGCAGAACCGTTGATCTGTTTGAAAGGTCAAATTCCCAAAGTAGAGCAGAGTTTTCTATTAAGAAGGACATGTGTCTGCATATCATTGACTTTGGAAGATTGGTGTAGGGAGAAAAGCAAGGTTTGAGATTTGAAACTCCCGAAGCCCGGATCACGAAATAAATTACAGTCATTGATTTAGGGAGGTTAGATTTGATTTGTAGATCGTTAAATAAAAAATCTATACCGTCCATTTAGGAGCACCTTCAAGATCATGATATCAATGATCCCATCGAATTGTGGGGTCATAACATGCTCGGGTCTTAATTTTTCGTGAACGGGCCAAAATTGAAACCATGGTTTTAAAGAAAGGGTATGTGGCAACTGGAGGTGGATTGTGGGGAGAAAAGTGTTTGATCCAAAACCACTCTTGGACGGGCCCACAATCATTCTCTTATGCAAGGATGTAGCTCGAGGTCACATGTGACAGGGGGCTAATGAGAAAAGAGCTCGCACCTGCAATCATGTGGTCGCATGAGATCATTGCCCAAGGTCATATCAAAAGAAGGATGTAGCAATTACAAAGACTGACATCGTGAAGAACATTTTGAATAGGAGTGTGGTCACTGGCGCTCGTCACGTAAAGGAAGGGGATTAGAATCCAAAGAAGCCAAAACGATTGACTGTAACTACCAAAGAAGATGAAGAGTTGTGACTTCCAGAGAAACCATAGAATCTTAGGGTAATGATCATTGATGATGAACAGATTCAGAATAAACACCAAGGAAGATGAAGAGTTCAAATGATGATCAGGCAGAGGACTTGACGTGAGAAAAACATGCAGAACAAAGAGTATAGTGAGCCTTTCTCTATAGTTATGCATGTGGGAAGGAGGAGAAGGTGTGTAGTACCTGAAGTGGATATTAGAGGTGCAATGCATAGAATGCAGTGGCAACACAAAGCATAAAATTTTGAAGAGAAGCTTAACAAAGTAGTGTTTTGCAGAGGAATAAAAAGAGCAAAACATAGAAGCAGAAAGATGCAAAAGTGGGACAGAGCATAGAAGATGAAGAAGGCAGAGGAAACATGGAGCTGTAACAGACCATATCAGAGATACAACAAGTAAGTAAAGTTTTATATCTAAGGGTGGTAGGGTGGTTCTAGGGAGGACTGTTGTCCTTAGAGTTTCAAGTGGGTGTTTGAACACAGGAAGTTGTAGCTTCCATCTAGTTCTCTGTTATATAGGTTGGTTCTTGTGTGACTGGAAGTTGGTGCTGGAATACTCAGGGATTTGGTGCTTCCTTCTAGTGGGTTCTAGAGAAACCAGACAGTTGGTGCTCTCAACAAGTTTCATCTTGTTAAAGAAGAGGTTGTAGCCTCATTTTGAGTTGGTGCTCAAATAAAGATGATGTACAAAACTTAAAATACTTCCTATCATTCGAAGAAGAAGAGGTTTTCTCCCTTTATGGGTTTCCTTGTGAAATATCTGTCTCTATGTATATCATATGTGTGATTGATGTTTGTTATTTTTTTTTGTTCATGTCTTGCATAATCTTGATGATCACTTGAAGAAGGTTAATAATATTTTAATAGGCATAAAATTGTTTAATCACAGTAATAACTGATTAACCCCCCCCCTCTTAGTTGTCTTAGTAATTCCAACAATTGGTATCAGAGTGGGTTCCTTTTATTTAAAGGTAGATCAATAATCTTAAAAATGACAAGCCATGAAGGAAATTCAACCAATAAGCCTCCTATGTTTGATGGAACAAATTTTGCCTTCTGGAAGGTTAGAATGAGAACATACATCATGGCCTTAGGTGATGATGTTTGGGATGTTGTAGAGACTAGTCATGTAAAGCCAGTTGTACTAGCTTCTAAGGATGACAAGATAGAATTCATCTTAGAATCCAATAAATATGTAAATTGGTTAAAATCAATGAATGAGGAACTGGATCAGATTGAGAAGAACAATACTTGGGAGCTTTTTCCTAGACCTACATATAAGAATGCAATTGGCTCCAAATGGGTGTTTAAGAACAAAATGAATGAACAAGGAAAAATTGTTAGGAATAAATCCAGATTGGTCTGTAAGGGGTATGCACAAGTTGAAGGACAATATTTTTATGAAACCTTTGCACCAATGGAAAGATTGGAATCCATCAAAATGTTTCTTGTCTATGCCTGTCATAAGAACTTTAAAGTATATAAGATGGATGTTAAGTCAGCATTTATTAATGGAGATCTAGAAGAAGATGTATTTGTGGAGAAACTTGAAGGATTTTCATTGACAGATAATCCTAACTATGTCTGTAAGTTGAAAAAGGCATTATATGGACTGAAACAAGCACCATGAGCCTGGTATCATAGACTGGAAAAATTTCTACAATACAAAATGTTCCAGAAAGGTACTATTGACAGTGATCTATACATTAAGTTTGAGGGTGATGATTTATTAGTTGTTTTGGTTTATGTAGATGACATTATTTTTGGATGCGCTAATGACCCTCCAGTTCAGTGGTTTTCTAATTCAATGCAGACTTAGTTTGAGATGTCCATGATAGGAGAACTGCCACATTTTCTTGGCTTACAAATCAATTAGAGTTCTGGAGGGATATTTATCTCTCAAGAACAATATTTGAAAGAGATGTTAAAGAGGTTTCATATGGAATATTCCTCTCCTGTTAGTACGCCTATTGTGGTTGCTTGCAATCTCAGTAAAGATGATATTTCACCTGATGTTGATCAAAGAACATATTGATCAATGATAGGCAGTCTTCTGTACATCAAAACATCCCATCCTGATATAATGCAAGCTATTGGAATGGTAGGTCGTTATCAGTCTTCTCCCAAACAAATTCATTTAGCAGTTGTTAAGAGGATATTCAAATATTTGAAGGGTACAATGACTTATGGTCTTTGGTATCCTAGAAATAAGAATTTACAATTAACTGCATATTCAGATGCTGATTGGGAAAACTGTTTGGATGAGAGAAAGAGCACCAGTGGAGGTGCATTCTTCTTAGGTGATTCATTAGTAGCATGGCTTAGTAAGAAGTAGGGATCTATTTAATTATAAACAACAGAGGCAGAGTACATTGTTGCTGCTACTTGCTGCACTCAGATCTTATGGATGATACAAACTCTTGCATATTTGAAGGTAACTTATACTGATCCCATTCCAGTTCACTATGATAACACCAGTGCCATTAGTGTCTCGAAGAATCCTATTCTCCATTGAAAGATGAAGCATATACCAATAAAGTATCAATTTCTCAAAAAGAAGGTTACAAACAGAGTTGTTCAATTGAATTATATTCCTTACACAGAACAAATTGCAAACATCTTTAATAAACCCCTAGCCAAGACACCATTTGAATATCTCTGTCAAAATCTGGGTGCCATCCCTTATCTCACCTGAGAGAGTCCATCCTGTCAAGGGGAGTATGTGTTGGTTGAATATATGATACCTCCAAAAATTACCGCAACAGCTCAGGGAGAGCATTTTTTCTTTGACATTGATGTCAAAGGGGGATAAAAGGTGTGGTCTGGATGCTACAGTTGGAGGTCTAAGAAGAATAGTGCATCGTTTCAAGGTTTCCATCAATGCCAAAGGGGGATATTGTTGGCATGTTTTACAGGAAGAGTGTGCTTGTCATTGATGGAAAGAACAAAAATGACAATGGCAAACAAGAAAATCATAAGCTCACGAGGAGGAGAAAAGGTCGATATCCTTGAACACTTAGAAAACCTTCTAAGTCAGAGAGATCAGAAACTCAGGGGGAAGAGAGATAATGACCTTTGGATCATTTTTGAGTGGAAGGAAAGGATAAGATGACAGATCTGAGATCCCAATAATCTAAATTTTCGTCAGCCATCGGATTGAATTAACAGAAGGATAGGATAAGCGGAGAAAAATGATTGAGAATCCGATCATCCGAATTTCCGTCAGACGTAGGATTGATTTAAGTGAAAGGACATGATAATCAAGGGTTGAGATATAATATCTTGATCACCCAAATTTTCATTAGTCATCGGATCAAATTAAATGGAAGGAGAGGATAAGAAAAGATAGAGAGTCGTTGGATTTACTCCAAAAAAAATATGCATCACAGAAAGATCGAGTCATTGATCTAAGATCTTGATCCAACAAAAGTCATTCGTTTCTAGTCTAAATATGTGAGGAGGTTATGCTCTGGAAAAATCTGATTTCAAGAATTCAGTTTGAGATTTGAAATCCCCGAAGCCTGGAGAGTCGGAGAGCCTAAATACATTCTCAATCATTGGATCATCTGAAGTAAATATCAGCCATCAGATCGTCCGAAGAATATCTCAAGTTTCATATTGTCCGAAGTGAATTTGGGTCGTCTGGTCCAGAGCGTTAGTTTGATATTTGAAATCCCCGAATTCCAGAGAGTTGGAGAGCTGAAATAAATCCTCGACCGCCGGATCATCCGAAGTAAATATCAGCCGTCAGATCATTCTAAAGTGGAAGGAAATGATAATTTAGAATAAGGGCGCTAATCTCAGTGGCCGATAATCGAGCACCCAGATCTACGGTCGACATGGCATATTGGACCCCCCCCGACCTTTCTGCCTTTAACCGTGTGGGGGGGGGATTTGAGTTGATGGTATTTTCCATGTGGGACCCTCATACATGTCACCTTACTGTCAAATTATACCCCCCTCGCTCATTACTACTTATCACCTAACCCCCCCTCTGAGAAAACCACCAAACCACTCATACATACCACCTCCGTGCTCGAACGTCACACTCCACTACCCACTACACGTCACACTCCACTACTGTGCTCTGCCTCCAAACTCCACTATACTACCTACACGTCTCACCCATGTCAGCAGACCACCTCAACAAGGACATGTGGTAGACCAGATCAATAAGGACACGTGGAAGACCATGTCAACAAGGACATGTGTTAGTAATCCTTATACTTCGAGGGAAATTAAAGTTAGAGACTTGAGATTTCAGAAGTCCGGAGACCCGAAGGAGATCTCAATCATTGATCGAGAAAGGGGCCGCAGAACCATTGATCTGGTTGAAAGGTTAAATTCCCAAAGTAGAGAAGATCCGTCGATTGAGAAGGAAAGGTGTCCACAGATCATTGACTCTAGAATATTAGCATATGGAGAAAATAAGGGTTTGAGATTTGAAACTCCAGAAGCTGGGATCACGAAATAAATCACAATTGTTGATTTAGGGAGGTTATATCTGATCCACAGATCATGAAAGAACAAATTTGAAATGTCTGTTCAGGAGCACTGTCAAGATCGTGAGATCGACGGTCCCGTCGCATTGCGTGGTCAGAACATGCTTGGGTCTTAATTTCTCATGAGTGGGCTGCAATTGAAACCACGGTTTTGGAGAAAGGGTACATGGCAATTGGAGGTGGATTGCAGGGACAAAAGAGGTTGATCCGAAACCACTCTTGGACGCACCCGCAATCATTCACTTACACAAGGACATATCCCGAGGTCACATGCGATAGGGGGCTAATGAGAAAAGAGCTCGCACCCACAATCGCATGGTCACATGAGATCATCGCCCAAGGTCATATCAAAAGAAGGAGCTAGAACTTGCTAAGATGGATATCGTGAAGTGCATTTTGAATAGGCGGGTGGTCACCGCCAGTGGTCACATAAAGGAAGGGGCTTAGAATCCAAATAAACCAAAATGAATGATTGTAACTGCTAGAGAAGATGAAGAGTTGCGACTGCAAGAGAAGCCATAGAATCTCAGGATAAGGACCACTAATGATGAACATATTTAGAATGACTGCTAGGGAAGACAAAGAGTTTGAATGATGATCTGGCAGAGGAATCGACGTGAGAAAAAAATGCAGAACATAAAGTATAGTGAGATTTTCTCTATAGTTATGCATGTGGGCAAGAGGAGAATGTGTGTAGTACTTGAAGTGGAGATTAGAGGTGTAGTGCATATAATACAGAGGAAGAACAACGAATAAAATGTTGAAGGGAAGCTGAACAAAGTAGTGTTGTGCAGAGGAATAAAAAGGCAGAGCATAGAAGAAGAAAGATGTAGAAGCGAAACATAGCATAGAAGCTGAAGAAGGCAGAGGAGACATGGAGTTGTAACAAACCATATCAGAGACACAACAAGTAAGTAAAGTTTTATATCTAAGGGTGGTAGAGTGGTGCTAGGGAGGATTATTGTCCTTAGAGTTTCAAGTAGGTGCTTGAACACAGGAAGGTGTAGCTTCCATCTGGTTGCAACCATAAAAACCAAGCTAGTCGGGTGGTGCAAGGGAGAACCATTGTTCTTTGTTATATAGTTTGGTACTTGTGTGACTGGAAGTTGGTGCTTCCATCCAGTTGGTGTTGGAACACTCAGGGAGTTGGTGCTTCCTTCTAGTGGGTGGTAGTGAAACTAGAGAGTTGGTGCTCTCAGCATTTTGCAACTTGTTAAAGAAGAGGTCGTAGCCTCATTTTGAGTTGGTGCTCAAAGAAAGATGATGCAAAAAACCTAAAATACTTCCTATCATTCAAGGAAGAAGAGGTTTTCTCCCTTATGGGTTTCCTCGTGAAATATTTTTCTTTGTGTATATCATATGTGTGATTGATTTTTGTTATTTCTAATGTTCATGTCTTGCATAATATTGATGATCACTTGGAGAAGGTTAATAATATTTTAATAGGCATAAAATTGTTTAAGCATAGTAACAACTGATTCACCCCCCCTTCTTAGTTGTCTTAGTAATTCTAATAGTAGAATTATGTGGAATGTGGATGAGGGGATAGAGAATGTCATGTAGAATGTGAGATGTAGGGAGAAGGTTGTATGTGGGAGGAATGTCGTATGCCATCCTTCCTCATGAGCCACATGATCATCATAAAATATTCTAAGTATGATAATCCTAGTGTAGAAACGTGGGTTGTAGGAATGTAGGTTAACCAATACAAAATGCAAGTTGTGGGAGAACTAGGACCATAGTAGGCTTCACGATATTTTTCCCCACATCCACATGAAAAAGATTATGCAGGATGTGGGTGGTTGAGACTTTTGAAAAGGGTTATTACCTCTGCATTTGAATGAATTGAGTGTTGTATAAAAGGGGTGGGTGCATGGAAAAGACATGCTTATGTAGAAGAAGGGAAAATGTATCAACAATTTAAATTTAGATCCATGTTTCATGCAAGTAGACATAAGGCACAATTGGCCCAAATTGGTTTCCTTCAAGCTTTTGGAGACCAAAATTCCTCTCAATGGGGAGGTGTGATTTGAAATGGATCCAAACAAGGAATGGTTGTAATAATTAGTACTTGAAAGCATAATTCAACAATTAAGGAAGGTTAAACAATCTTTTAAGACAATGAAAATATAAAAGTAAACAATAAAAAGGAGAGAAAAAAGGATAAATAATTGGAAACAAAAAATAATAGTAAGAGAGAAAATATTGAGGAATGGGAAATGAAAGTTCATGCCTATTGGCTTTCCCATATCCCATCTCCCCCTATTGTTTCTATACATTCACTCTAAAAGGGTATTTTGGCCAAGAAGTGAGGATGCATAGAGAGACCTAAGCTACATTACAAACAAGATGTTGTCTAAATAGGCTAAGAAACCATTCAAATCTAGTTTTCTCATTTGGGTTTCTAGGGTAAACAAAAGGTGTGTTAGTGTTTTCCCATATCTTGACTACATTGCCAAAGGATTGTTGGATGGTGTTAAGAATTGGTAGTTGAAATGGTGTGATTTTTGAGTTCCAAACCACAAGCTACAAATTTCATTAATGCATTTCATTTTTCTATTCATTATCCAAACAAATGTCACCCATGTACTTTTCCTCAAAGCGTTGTGAATGCCACAAATGAAAAATATATAAGCCCACTCATATAGAAACAAAAAAAAATGGATGGACATGATTTGATGGCTATTGACCATTGTTTCTATTTTGTGAATGATTTCTTAAATTCATATGGATATCATTCACTTCCTCCCTCCTACTCTAGTCATTGAATGAGTGAGACATGTTGTATGCACTCTTTCTTCAGTTTAATGTTATTACTTAACCATTGGCATTCCTTTGAGTTTCACTTGGTTCAATTAAGTGATTGAGGATGTTACTTAATCTCTCACTGAAAAACCATCCAAATTGAATTGGGTATAAATACCAACAAACTAAACTTCACAATTTTTCCTTAGAAGGTCATGAAGTCAATTGTAACCTCAGGTGTTTCCTTCAGACACACAGTAGAACTAAGAAAATAATTTTATGTATTATATAAAGGTAGAGTTTTGGGTGGATGTTGAATGTCAATATAGTGACCTTATGTGTGGTATCAATTGGGACACACTTTTGATCATAATTATTTCTAGAGTGAAATGTATTTCTTTTACCACACATTCTATTTGATGGTAAAAAGAAACCCATGTGAAATCATTCTATTTTATTTTATTCATTTCTATAGGTATATGTTATATTCATCAGTGGATTGGAATTATGTGATTTAAATGGTTGGGGATATTCCATTGGTTCATAACAATATGATAATGAAATCACATTCCCTAAGTAATTGAGGGAATAACTAGAATATATTAGTTTCTAATTAGGAAATGGCATCACATGTTACTTTGTGAGAAACATGATCTATCTTT
This sequence comes from Picea glauca, assembly GCA_000966675.3. Lineage (NCBI taxonomy): Eukaryota > Viridiplantae > Streptophyta > Pinopsida > Pinales > Pinaceae > Picea > Picea glauca. Next base: position 556,837 of record JZKD02S2420854.1, read on the forward strand.
GAAGGATAAATCACCATGGAGAAACATATGAATAATTTCTCTTTAAGTTCTAAGCATTGGTATTTTGTTGGTTCCAATAAGATTTAATTTGCATATATGATATATTTGATGTGGCTACTCCATTCAATAGTTGTATGTGTAAATTGATATATGTGTCAATTGTTATGGATATCAATTAAAAAATTTTTTATTTGTTGGGTTGTTATATTCATTGTAGTGGAAACATAGTCAATCGACTAGCTAGTTGAGGTCAATCGACTGGGTGAATGTTCGACTAGACAGTCAAGTCAAGTTGATGGTCGAATAGTCGAATTGAATGGAGGTCAACAAGAGGTCGAAAGGTGATCAACTAGATGGTCAATTGGTAGCCAATTGGAGGTTGAATAGTGGTCTAGTGGTTCATAATCGAATAGAGGTTGATTGTAATAAAATCCTGATATTCACATGATCACAACCAATCATCTACGTGGATTTGTCACAATTTTTTTTCTCCATGAATTATGGTTTTGCATGTGTATATTCCTATACATATGACATTATATAGTACTATCCAAGGTTAATATTGGTTGTTGTTGTTGCATGAAAGTGTTTTGGGTACATGTAATGGTCATGTAGATGGAAGTTCAATTGGTTGTAGAGTTGTTCTTGTAATGAAGCAAAAGACTAGGATGATGAATTGGTCTTAGGTGTGGACCAAGGTAAGTCATGTAACTCTTTATTCGGTGAATGAATAAGAAAAAAAGAGAGTGGGAGCCACTCAAGAATCATTGGTTTTCCTGGTTAAGGGTTTCCAAGGTAAATCTCTATGTACTATGTGTGATTGTGATTGTTTGTTTTCTATTTAGTTATGTCTCCTATCTCCTATTTGGTTTAGTGTTTCTCTACATTTGGTATCAAATCTCGTTTAGTTTATATACTAGATTTAGTATCAAAGAAAGGTTGAACATATCTTGGATCTGAGTAGATATAAATGAAAGTATATATTAGCTTCAAGGGGGTGCCTTTGTCACCAAGAGTTCAATGGTTTCTTGGATATATGGTAAACCTAGGTCCAATGGGACATGTAAGCTAGTGGTTTGTGCTTGAAGGAATGGAAATCAATTCTAGGAATGAGAAGTTCAATGGCCAAAATGTTGAGTTATGGAATCTTAAAATTGAATATATCCTTGTAGATTGAGGACAATGAATGATGGAGGAGCATAGTTCCCAAATTTAACACTGTTATTAAATCCTAAGGGGGTATTGAAATTTACCAAAGGGATTGGGTTCCATTTGCTAAATTAATTGTATTTCCCTAAGTTTGCAAGTAGATTCTAGAAGGTTTTAGATGGGATGAATTTGCTTTATTTTTCCATGTCACAAAAATGGCTTGTAAACATATTTCAAGGCTTTAGAGAGACATTAGGAGTAATTCACAGA
>JZKD02S2420854.1:558360-570073 GCA_000966675.3 Picea glauca
TATGTATTTCTGCAGACATAGTCAGGAGAGTGGCCAAGGGAAAAGAAGCACCCAATATTGTGTAATCGGGCCAACAAAGGTAGAGAGGTGATATCAAGTTTATAGAATCCCTGTACAGAGTTGGATTAACAAAATCAACATGTTTTCATTCCTCCAAGTATCATGTGTTTGATCTCTGTGTTTAATTTATGTGAATATGAAAGTGATGGGGGATTGTTGGATTAGTTTGATGGTGTGATCATATTTGTTCATGTAGGAATCGATATATATGATCATTGATCATCATAAGAGATCAACAACTAAAAATGATTGGTTACCGAACCAACATTAAATCCCTCAAAAGGACCACCCTTAAAGCTTCCAATGGCTTTATATTCTCAGTTTCTGGTTAAACCAGACCAAATTCATGATTATGTGAGGATGTTGGATGCATATTCTTGGTATACAATTAAAGTGGATTAGAGTAAACTTATAAAAGGCACATTATTTGTACCTTGGGGCTAGGTGGCCAGTTAACAAAGAAAAGAGAATTTTTGAGAGTTTATCCTTTGGTGGCTCCGATGGCCGGTTAACAATAGTATAAAATGACAAGAAGTCAAGATGGTTAAGAGATAAGGTATTTAAGAAAAGGATAAGAGGTTTAAACCTGACCCAGTTTCCATCATTTTTGGTATCAGAGCAAGTAACTCTCTTTGGAAAGAAAAAATATACTCCTGAGTTGAGAGGAATTTAGTAGATTAAGATAAACATAGGTCTAGTCCCGTGAGAATATATGCAATATATGATATGCAAATGAGATTATTTCTAGAAAGTGAAGTTGTGCATAACTATAGAATATAGTTTAAACAAGAGACATTTAACATAGCTAAGGAAAATTGTTGAGTGCATATACTATGGATTCTAATAGGTAAGGTTGGATGTTATTTGAGTTTTAATTGTAGAATATATCATATATATATTTGTAGGTAGCAAAAGATAAGACATTGTGACAGTGGATTACAACTAGAAGAGTTGTGATAGAGGTAAAGTAAAGAAAGGTTGTTGAAAATACCCTTAATGAATTCGAGCTAAGGCTGGAGTCAGGAGAATGTGAGTAGAATTGTAGAATCCTAGAGGAGTAGAGGAAGCTCAAGAGGTTCTAGTTGAAAAAACCAGAATGATACCAAAAGGCCAGGATCTAAAGAAGCTTGGTGATGTATTGTAGAAAGGTCAAATCGAATTATTACTACATAGGCTTAGTGTAGTCCACAATTGGACATGTATAAGCTCAAAGAGGAAGATATAAAATGACTATGGATAGTCATGTAAAGGGTTCAATAGGAGGAGAATTCCATAGAGGAAAGAAAGCATATGTCAAAGAGTTTGACATATATATGGCTCAATTAATGGAAATATTGAGTGTGTTGAAAGAGTTTCTATAGAAAAATGCAAAAGACTAGAGCTATGGATGGAAGCTGAGGATAAGGGTCAAGTGGTTTATTGTGAAATTATTTATCATAAAATTGAAGCATAGGATGGATATTTGGTTGAAGACAGAAGAGAGACAAAACATAACTGAGTATGGATAGAAGTATTTGGAAGAAAAATACGCAGTTCACATTTGTTAACCAGAGCAAGGAAAAATACTTGGTGAGGATGAAGATGTTAACGAGAGACCTGCTGAAACTCATAGGAGTTCAGATCAACATAAGGAAGAGAAGCCAAAAGAATCTAGAGATACAGAGGAGTCTCAAAGTTTTTAAACTGATGTTTTTTGTGTATGTGTGATTGTAGGTACTAAAATCATGAAGAAGGGAAACACTAAGGTGCAGTGCCAACATATTTTGAGGAAGATTTAAAAGTTATGGAAGAATGATTAGCAAAGCCTAATATTTGTGAAGACTATACATAAGTTTTAGCATTACCTTGTGAAGACATGGAATAAGATAGAAAAATGAGGGAGTTCTAGATTCCAAGTAGTGGAATTGAAGGCAATATGAAGGGAAACATTATGACAGAAGAACAAAATACAAGTGGAACAAACAACCTATTAGTCAAGAGATCTCAAAAGGAGATTATAGATTTTGAAGAATTTAAAAATCCATAAAAGAATCTGGAGTCTTCAAAACTAAAAGGAAACCAAAAGGAGGGAAATAGAAGTCAAACTTCCAAATAAATCAAAGTATGGGATCTTGGAAGACCGAGGACAACCTCAAAGAAACAATGGAGTCAAGAAAGTGGACAACAACATTACAAGGTTTGGGATCCAGGTGGACTTCAACAAATAAAAGACTCATGAACATGAGTCCATGAAATTTTTATACCCTGGGATTCTGATGTACGAGCACCATTCCCAAAGTTAACACTATTGATGAGGCCTAAGGGGGTCTTGAAATTTACCAAAGGGAGCGGGTTCCCATTGTTAAATTAATTGTTTTTCCATAAGTTTGCAAGTAAATTCTAGAAGGTTTTAGATAGGATGAATTTGTTTTATGTTTCCATATAATGTAACAAAACTACCTTGTTAACAAATCTTGAGGCTTTAAAGAGATATTAGGTGTAAGCTACAAATTCTAAGGAATGAATTAAAGATATGAGAATATCATCTATTTTTATTCATGTATATGTGTACGCCTATAGACATAGTTAGGAAGGTGACTAAGGGTAGAGAAGCACCCAAGACTGTGTAGTCAGGATAGTAGAGGTAGAGAGATAATAATGAGTTTATTGAATCCTTGTACAGAGTTGGATTGATGAAATTAACATTTTTGTATTCCTCCAAGAATCATGTGTTTGATATTTTCATTTAATTCCTATGCATATGAAAGTGTTGAGGGATTGTTGGATTATTCTGATCTTATAATCATATTTTTTCATGTAGGAATCGATAGATCTGATTGTTGATCATCAAAAGTGTTGGGTTACGAAAAAGGTATAAATATCTTCCTTTTTCCCACAGTTCATGATATGATTTTGATTGATTCTTTACATAGTTAGGGATAGATAGGAAAGAATATGATTAATATGTCTCTTAGGGTTGTTATCAAATTTTTATTAAATAGATTCTAAATTACGATTGGAATGGTTTGATTTTGTTGCAGAATTGGACAAATAATTGTCAAAGATAACCAAAGAGATTTTGGCTATGCACAAGCTATTGGAGGTCGAAGACTTTTAGGCGCAAAGCAGTTTGAAGATAATGCATTTGCTATATTGTAATTTTATAATAGTAAAGTAATCCTGAGTATCTTTTGATCCTCGGGATAACTTGATTTACCCAAACGATTGTAATATATAAGTGGGTGATAGATCCAAAAAAAAAAAAAAAAAACCCATTCAAGTAATTAGATTCAGAATTGTTCTGCGTGAACAGTTTTTGTAAATGTCTTACCAGCCGTGGAATCAATGAAAGTTTTGAGTGTTTTTATAATTTATGTGCTCTGAGTTTCTCATAGCAGTACTTTTGAAGACTGAGGGCCCAGTCTGAAGGAGCTACTGTCTTGTTCTGTAATTGTATCACTTCGAAGTTTGATTTCCACTTGTGATTCAAATCTCGTTTACAATAGCCAAGGATAAATGCATAAGTGTGTTAATGATTTTATGATTGTTTGTGTATAGAAGATAGACATTTCAATTAGTTATTAATGATTGCTGTTATGATTTCCATTTCTAAAGTTATTGCTTGACAGTTCCTCACATTTTCATTTGTGTTATTCCTTTTCCTTAGATTTATGATTGTTGTTCCTTTCAAGTTACAATAGTTGTTCCTTTCGGTTAAAGTTACAATAGTTGTTCATTTCGTCAAAGTTACATTAGTTGTCCCTTCCGATTAGATTAAAATTGTTGCTTCTTTCCGTAGATAGAGTCATTTGTCATTCCCTTTCCAGTAAATAGAATTCATAATTGATAGTTAATTTTGCAAGTCCTTAGTTAGATTCAATTACTGCTTTCTAGTTAAGTGAATTCAATAGATTAATTAGTTCCTTTCCATTTCACAACATATTAGTAATCAAATTTCAGTTCCATTTAGTTCTTAGAATCTTTGATGAAAGTTTGAGGAACTTGATTGTTGATGAGCTCAGATTTGGTTTAGCTACACGATTTTAGGCTACCTGCATAGACTTTGTTGATATTCTTTAGATAAAAGACGAATCTCTGGGTTGATAAATTAATGTTAAACTAAGGTTGTTTTTAAGACATATTTAGACACCAACATTTTGGCATCGTTGTCGGGGAGAATGTCAAAGGTAGCATAGGTTGTGTCTCTGGAGGACCAGGTATTGAAGACAAAAGGTAAGAACCTACGCAAGTAATACGCAAAATGATTATGCCAATGCTTACCTCCAGTGGACACTTAAAAGGTTTCATAGGTGTTTCTTTTGTTGAAATTTCTTTTGTTGTTGTGTGAAGTGTGTATGACTAGAAAGAAGGATCTTGAAAAAACAAAATCCCCACCAAAAACTACCAAAACCCAAGGTTTGGTGATCCCTGGAAGAAGCACTTTCATAGATGAAATCATCAAAAAGGGTGAATCTCAAGCTTTGGTTGGACCTAGGAAAGGACCCACCCAAATCCCTCAGGCAGTAGTTTCACCAACTACGGCCCACACTAAGATTCATAGAAAAACTAAAGGGACTGAGCAGAGCTTTCAGAATACAAATCTCCCACCGCTCAACCCCTTAGAAGAGGGAAGCTCTAATAATCTGGAGGAGGGAATAGGAGAAACTAGCGGGGTTTCCAAGGCATACCCACCACCACCACCACCTGATCCTGAGTCTCCTGCGAAATCCAAAATCCTAGATAAAGGGAGTGCAATCAAACTCCTTGGAAGACCAAATAATCAACAATTTCAAATAGAATACCCAGATCAAGAACCTCCTGAAAATTTTTGGCACATTTTTGATCAAATGGCACAAGAAAATCAACAACGACCCCAAACCTCCATGCTGGAATATCCAATAGTTGACCCAATTGCCAATTCTCCCATGAAAGTGATCCCCTTACAACACCTGCCAACCTTCCATGGATTGATTTCAGAAGATCCTGACACATTTCTATTTGAATTTGATGTTCTATGTAGAGGGTATGATTACACCTCTGAACCCCAAAAATTAAAACTGTTCCCCTCTACCTTGAAGGGAACAACCTTACACTGGTTTATGGGATTGGGAGGTGGAACCATTGATTCTTGGGATAATATGAAACAAACCTTCTTGTTAAAATATCAAGACTATTGTAGAACCAGAGACCTAAAAGATGAAATCTTTCAAATGACTATAAAAGAAAATGAATCATTAGAAGAATACGTCGAAAGATTTCAGTATAACTTGCAAAGATCACCTTACAATACATTACCAAGTAAAGTACTCAAAGCAACTCTGATTAAGGGTATGAAATATGAATGGGTAGTAACATTGAATCTAATGGGGAAATGTGACATTTATCAGGAAGCTTATGAAGACATTGTCCCATTGTGTATTAGGTGCTCACAAGGAAGTAAACAAACCAGATTAGGAATGTGGATGTCCCTCATAAGAAATAACAATATCTCCAGCGGGGGTGTCACGCGAGTTGAAGTCGGTAATCTCCTAGAAAACTTTAAAACAGATATCTCGAGCACTCTGACTACACAATTGGACGTATTGCAGGTCAAACAAAAAAAGGTAGAGGCAAAACAAACCTTGGCTATATTTTGCCATAGGTGCAGAAAGAAACATGGTCCAAGAGAATGCCCCTTGGATATAGTTTAGGTTTGTGCTATTTGTGCCAAAGATCACTACACAAAAGACTGCCCATCACTCCCTAGATTGAAAGTTGTATTCAAAGAGGCAGAAGAGGAAACATAACCATTATATCTAATGGCCCAGCGCCGTCAGTGGCAGTCCTGGCCTCAAAATACATTTTAGGACCCTTCCTCTTTCCTTCCTAATCAATACAATAAAAGATAGAATCCTGGATAGTATAATCAACAATAGAATGTTGACATCACATGGTAGGGCTATCCATTTACTAATCAGAAATGGCAGCCCCAGCAATACCCACCTGCAATCCCCACTTGGAAAAACCAACCTGCCGCAAACCCCAACTGGAAAAATCAACCAACTACAAGTCCCAATTGTCCAAATTCACAATACCCCACCTCATCCTAACAAAATTTGAATAATACCTACCCTCCACAATGGCCTAACTCGACTGCCCAAAACCCAAATTGGAACCAAAACTGACAGCACCCCATGGGGATGAATAACCAACCTATGGGGATGACCTCTCAAACCCAACCTCTCTTACAAACTCCACTCCCATTGCCCCAATCACAGTTGCGCCCTCAATTACCTGCCCAACCCCACCCAAATCCCAATAATAGACTAGCTCAGCTCATCCAGATTATGGAAAGTGGAGAAGGGGAAATCAATTCAGTAGGGTGCAATGAACTTCAGTTAAGATCAGGGCACATCATCTCTCCCGAAAAAAATGGCGTTCCCCAAGAATAGGGGAATGAAGAACAACCAGTAATAACACCCTCGACTGTGGTAATAACAAAAGAAATCAGGAAAGGGAGGAACACAGTCGAATCACAAGACTCTGATAAGGACGCAATTCCCTCCCCTCCGTTCCCCGAAAGACTGATGATAGTGAAACCCACCGTATATCCTGACTTCGACATTGTAGGGGAACTCATGAATTTATACATCAAAATTCCACTCTTGCAAGCCCTACAAGACATATCAATCTATAAAAAGACAATCAAGGAGCTATGTGGGAGGAAGCCTGTCAGAAAAATAAAAAATTCATCATCAACAGTTCATGTAGTGGGAGCCCTATTTGATCTGATTTTGGGTAGAGAAACACCAGTTAAATATGCAGATCCAGGAAACCCCATAGTAACAATGCATATTCAGGGTTGTTCCTTTCCAAATACCCTAGTCGATTTGGAGGCATCCATCAACATTCTAACTATGGAAACCTGCAATGCCCTAGGATTTCACTCTTTCGACCCAACCTCGATTATGTTGCAATTGGTCGATCGATCAGTGGTCAAACAACTCGGCACACTACATGATATAGCCATTTCAGTTGATTCTTGGGAATATCTCATAGATTTTCTCATCATTAACCCAAAAAGTGGACTTGAAGGGCATCCATTGATATTGGGTAGACCATGGCTCGTGATAACTAACACATACATAGGCTACCAATCAGGCATAATGACAATTGCTAGAGGAGGGGTTATAAGGAATCTTATCTTATATTCTCTAGCCAAACCTAGTCCAACGATAGTATACCCCACCACGATATCCAGAGAAGGATCTGTGTGCCCCACTCACGATGGAAGAAGCCCTCAAGCACAAGAATCAGCTAGAGGATGATGTAATCAGTGGGTTTATTAATAGCCCAGCCACTGCAAGTAACCCAACATGCCAGATGCTCCAAGCTTTTCTAGACTGTGAAGCATAGGGAGACCCGCTGGAAGACTTAATGGAACAACAAATCTTGACTACCATTGTTCATAACAACAAATCTATTGAGATTGCACCAGGGAAGTCTCTGAACATTAATGCCAACCTAGAAGAGCAACAACAACAAAATCTAATCCAAACCCTCTCTAAATACCAACAAGATTTTGCTTGGGAGTACTCTGATATGAAAGGTATTGATCCACAACTCTGCACACACCACATTTATATTGAGAAAGACTCCTGACCTATCCTACAACTGCAAAGAAGACTGAACCCCCACCTCATAGATATTGTTAAAGAATAGCTACAAAAGTTGTTGGACGTAGATTTTATATACCCTATCTTAGATAGTCGATGTGTTTCCCCATTAGTCATTGTCCTAAACAAAAATGGGAAGTGGCGAATCTGCATTGATTACAGGGAGCTAAACAAAGCTACTCAAAAATATCATTTTCCATTACCTTTCATCAACTAGGTCCTGGATACCTTGGAAGGGAAGAAATTATTCTCTTTCCTAGATAGTTTCAGTGGCTACAATCAGATCCAGATTACCCCAGAAGATCAGGATAAAAAGACATTCACATGTCCTTGGGGTACCTTTGCCTATAAAGTATTTTCCTTCAGACTCTGTAATGCTCCAGCTACATTCCAAAGGGCCATTCTTAGCATATTCAATGATCTGATTAGCGAAGGGCTCGAGGTCTACATGGATGATTTTACTTTGTATGGGGACGATTTCGATCAAGCCTTGACTAATATGGAGAAGGTATTGGAACGGTGCATCACTACCAGGTTATGTTTAAGCCACAAAAAATGTCACATGATGATGACAGAAGGTGTGGTATTAGGGCATTACATTTCTGCAGATGGAATTAGAGTAGGCCCAACAAAAATTGAGGTAATTCTTAATCTACCTACTCCACACACACAAACTGAGGTACATAGTTTTCTTGGTGCTTCAGGATACTATCGCAGATTTATGCCAAATTTTTCAAAAACTGTTGCGCCTTTACATGCTTTGACAGGAAATGTAGAATTCCAATGGTTTGATAAATGCGATGTGGATTTTGCAGGACTCAAGAAACTGATCTCAACAGTGCCAGTGTTGAGAGGACCTAATTGGAAAATACCATTTCAAATCTCCACTGATGCCTCAAACATTGCCATCGGTGTTGTTCTAGGATAGGAAGAAGAAAATAAACCCTACGCCATTTATTTCATTAGAAAGAATCTAACTCTAGCCGAACTTAATTATACAGTAACAGAGAAAGAGTTCTTAGCTGTTATACATGCCATCAATAAATTTCGTCATTATATAACAGGCTATCTAGTTATCCTGTATACTGATCATTCTGCCATTAGATATCTAGCTAATAAACCAATTACTAATGGATGGGTCACTCGATGGTTGTTATTATTGCAGGAATTTGATATCACCATCAAAGATCGATATGGGAGAAAAAATATTGTCATGGACTTCCTGTCCCGATTCCCAAAAACAGACAACTCATTAACAACTGAAGATCAATTTCCAGATAAGCATCTGTTTGTTGTTGACACAAAACCACCTTGGTACGCTGATGTAGCAAACTATATAGCAACGGGAAGATTACGACACATTTATCATCCAGGGAAAGACGACTGGTTGTCCAACGTAGTGCACGATTCACTTGGATTAGTGGATATCTTTTCCACACAGGAGTTGATCTCCAGATCCAGCTATGTGTACAAGAGGACAAAATCTATGACATACTGAAAGAAGGACATGACAAGCCCTATGGGGGCCATTTTCCAGATCGTAGGACTGGACACAAAATCCTACAGATGGGATATTATTGGCCCTCAATATTTAGAGATGCTAAGAAATATGTTCAAACATGCGACAGCTACTAGCGGATGGGGAAACCAGGTCAGGCTGATGAAATGCCCTTGAAAACACAACTAGTTGTAGAACCATTTGAAATATGGGCGTTGGACTTCATCAGCCCCTTTAATCCAAAGTCAAACCAAAAAGCCTATATTCTCATCGCAACAGACTACATGACCAAATGGGTAGAGGTGAATTCTTTACCAAAGGCAACATAAGAAGTAGTCATCAAATTCCTTTTCAAATTGTTTGTACAATACAGACTAACCAAAGAAATAATCACTAATGGAGGGTCACAATTCACAAGCCATAAAATCACCTCCACCCTCGATAAATATCACATTAAGCACAAAGTTACTTCTCCATACCACCCATAGGCGAATGGGCAAGTAGAAAGCACCAATAAGGTTCTATAGGTGATCCTGACGAAGATTGTCTCAACAAACTAACAGAATTGGGCTACTGAGCTCCCCAATGCCTTATGGGATTATCATACAACCTGACGTAATACCACTGGATACTCTCCTTACCACCTAGTCTATGGTAAAGAACCCATCTTCCCAATCGAATTCGAGATCAAGGCCCTAAGGATGGCCCAGGAAATCAGACTAAATCTTACAGAAGCACATAAATGATGCCTTCAACAACTCAACAAACTGGATGAAGCACGTTTGTCTATTGTGGATCACACAACTATTATTCAGCAGTAGAGAGCAACCTGACATGAAAAGCATATAAAAGAAAAATCATTCAAGAAAGGCGACTGTGCGCTTCTCTATGATTTCAGATTTCAGGACTTCCCTGGGAAACTACAGACACGATGGCTAGGGACATATGAAATTAACGGAGTCCATGATAATGGCATGGTTACTTTGAGCACCATCGATGGATCTGGATCACCCTTTCTGGTCAATGGACACTGGTTGCGACTTTACCACCAGCCACCTTCAAAAGATTCTTTCTATCAAGAAGTAAGTACAGACCCTAAAGCACATATTTTGGTTGGTTGGGAAGGTAACCCAACCACCCCAACTCCATAAATGTTGTATTCTATTTATATTTCACATATTGTACATAGTTTCCCAATTGAGTGGTTAGTTTTTTTTTTGTTTTATAAAAAAGTCATCTAGGAAGCAAGAATCAGGACAAATAACTGCAATTAACACCTTCTTCTGTTCCATACTCATGTTTTGTTTTATCACACAGACTCTGTCTTTTACATGTTCATGATGATGTTGTTCCTTTCTGAAACAGAACAACTACTGTTCCTTTTTCACGCATCTATTGTTCCTTTGTGATCAAAACAATTGTTGTTCCTTTTTCACGTGTCTGTTGTTTCCTTTTGAAATGGAACAATTGTTGTTCCTTTTTTGTGTGTCTGTTGTTTCCTTTTGAAACAGAACAACTGTTGTTCCTTTTTTGCGCTTCTGTTGTTTCCTTTTGAAACATAACAACTGTTGTTCCTTTTTGGTGCGTCTGTTGTTCCTTTGTGAAATGGAACAACTGTTGTTCCTTTTTCATGTGTCTGTTGTTCCCTTATGATCAAAACAACTGTTGTTCCTTTTTCGCACGTCTGTTGTTTCCTTTTGAATGAAACAACTGTTGTTCCTTTTTCACGCGTCTGTTGTTTCTTTTTGAATGGAACAACTATTGTTCCTTCTCGCACGCCTGTTGTTCCTTTTTTGAACGGAACAACTGTTGTTCCTTCTTGTGCTTGCTGTTCCTTTTTTTGAACGGAACAACTGATGTCCTTGTTCGCGCGCCTGTTGTTCCTTTTTTGAATGAAATAACTGATGTTCCTTCTTGCGCCTGCTATTCCATTTTTTGAATAGAAAAACTGTTGTTCCCTTTTCGCGCAACTGTTGTTTCTTTTCTGAACAGAACAACTTCTTTTCCTTTTCGTGCGATTGCAATTCCCTTATTTACCATTAAAATGCTAGCCATTCCTCCGGAAGTGCAGCTTTCATCAATTAATTTTCACCAACACTATTTATAATCATCATTACAATGATCTGTCATTATTTTGTGGATGGTCCCTTACACCTTAACAATTTTTTTTCTTCGTGGAATAATCTCTCCGAAATATCTTAAACCTTGTTCATAATCAATCACCACCATAAGTTGTTTCTTTCCCTTATATATACAAATATACCTGAATGATATTTTGTCTCTATATTATAAGGAATCTTCAACACACTTTTACTTGGCATCTTTACACTTCCTTATACCATCCCTTACTCTTATGGAGTAGATGAGCCTCCCTTAAAAAAATAAAAAAAAATAAAAAAATAAAAAATACATACATACATACATACATACATACATACATACATACATATACATACATACATACATACATACATACATACATACATACATACATACATACATACATACATACATACATACA
>JZKD02S2420854.1:570921-588403 GCA_000966675.3 Picea glauca
ATACATACATACATACATACATACATACATACATACATACATACATACATACATACATACATACATACATATATATATAATAATAATAAAATTTTCCCATAAAGAACTGGGGGTCTCATCACGAGCCAACCTACCACGATCATATGATACTAACCTAAGTGACATTCCCACTATGGCTCCTCTTCAAAACTTGTTGAAGAGTTTCCTGACACTAAAATGTCCTTTCCAGATGACACAACATAGGAAGAATTTTTTTTTGAAGAAAGAAACCCCCTTGAACAGATAGAGCACTTGGAAGGAATAGAGGGACAACCTCTGCTGGCCGGAATGAAGAAGACCCCGAGGTCCCTCACAAATAGAAATCGGTCAAAAGCCAGAAATAAATTAGGAAATTAAAGAAATAAAATAAATTACTGAAGAAAAAGGCTAAAAGGGCTGAAGCATTAAAACAAAAGGTGGGAAAACTCAAGGGGATTATCAAAGAATTGAGAAAATAGTTAGAACTAGCAGACAAAACCCACAAAAGAAAGAAAAACAAAAGGGGCAGAGTGCAAGGAAGAAACCCTCTTCCTAAGCAAGCAGTTAGTACAAATTTTGTGGGAATACAGAGTGACCCCAAGGAATTAATAGTAGAGGAAGCAACAGTTCAAGATGAAGATGCAATTCCTATAGAAACACAAGAGATACCTGATACTGAGATATAGACAGACACTCTGATTTTAGAGGAAACAAATCAATGTTTTGAGAAAAATGATACTATTAGGAGACTGGAAGAAGAACTACTGCAATCACAGAAAACCATGACTCAAAACAGAGGCAAATTACTGACGATAACATAGCAGTTTCAGGAATAGAGTACTATCATGAATAGACTGGAAGCAGATCTTGCACATACCCAACAAGCAGTAATTCACTCCATAGAAGAAATGAATGAATATCAAACATCCCAGTCTCGGGCACAGGGTGCCATCATTCATGAGCTAAAAGAAGAATTGGGACAAGCCCAACAAGCATTGATTCAATCCAGGGAAGAGATGAGTGCTATGGAAGAATACCAATCATCTCAATCTCAAACACCGAGTGTCATCATCGATAGACTAAAATCAGAACTTACACAAGCACAACAAGCATTGGTCCAACACCAACATGAAATGGTAACTAGGACTGAATATCAAAGGGTTGTTAAAGAGTTGAAGGACATGACAACAACAGAGGGCGAAACTTATGCTGCACTTACCAGAGCCCAAGAGAAGACCAAAAAGGTGCAAACCCAATTGGAAGAAGCTTTGGAGCAAATCAAACACATATGTGATGTCTACTCTGATGCCATCAATTGCAAGGCCCTTGCCACTAATTATGTTTTATTCCTGCTGGAATGGTATCTATTGTTGACAGTGAAGGCCATCAGAGCAGGTAAACCCATTTCATTTGCCACTATTCCAGAATTTATTTCATGTTTCAGAGATCAGGAAGAGAAGGTACAATACCTTCCGTGTGAATTATATTTCCATAATCTCATTTTGGATGAAGTTAGAGGAGCCAACCATGGCCTCTTCATAGGGGACATATAATTTCAGTCATTTTTGTCCTTTACTAGGAACCAGGTCAGATGGGGTAAGGCTCACAAAATGTTCATAAACAGAGAAAATGGTTTAGATCTTTGGATTAGAGGAGAGCCTCCAAAATCCTTCCTAGCCATCATGTGACACCAGACCTTCATTAAAAGGCCAGGAGTTGTGGACTCATTGGCTCCTATCCATTTACATGTCATCCGTTCAGGTATTACATATTTTAAAGAATTCAAGGAAGAAGCCCTTGCTGCTTCCAAGCTAAGATGGGATGCATCCACCGACGAAGTTAAAAGTAGAGAGCCCTTTGGATATAGAATTTTTTTTGCAGCAACCTTCAGAATAGAAAGATATGCTAGACTAATCCAGGAGGAAGGACCTGCTTGGATGGGATGCAGGTGTAACCCCCCTCTCCTCTGGTTTCCTCTAGAAGTTTACCAGAAGGATTTTCAAATTAATAAAAAGAGATAGAAAGCTGCTTTTGACGAAATCAAAAGAAGCAATGGTTTCATCAGACTTGGTGAACCAACTTTTCCTCCCTATAGTATGACTGGTTTACATGAAAGACTCTAGCTTGCATGAGGACATGCAAGAAGGTAAGCTGGGGGGTATGTTGGGTTATGAAAAAGGTATAAATATTTTCCTTTTTCCCACAGTTCATGATATGATTTTGATTGATTCTTTAGATAGTTAGGGATAGATAGGAAAGAATATGATTAATATGTCTCTTAGGGTTGTTATTAAAGGTTTATTAAATAGATTCTAAATTATGATTGGAATGGTTTGATTTTGTTGCAGAATTGGACAAATAACTGTCAAAGATAACCAAAGATATTTTGGCTATGCGCAAGCTATTGGAGGTCGAAGACTTTTTAGGCGCAAAGCAGTTTGAAGATAATGCATTTGCTATATTGTAATTTTATAATAGTAAAGTAATCCCGAGGATCTTTCGATCCTCAGGATAGCTTGATTTACCCAAACGATTGTAATATATAAGTGGGTGATAGATCCATAAAAAAAAGAAAAAAAAATGCATTCAAGTAATTAGATTCAGAATTGCTCAGCGCGAGCAGTTTTTGTAAATGTCTTACCGGCCATGGAATCAATGAAAGTTTTGAGTATTTTTATCATTTATGTGCTCTAAGTTTCTCATAGAAGTACTTCTGAAGACCGAGGGCCCAGTCTGAAGGAGCTACTGTCTCGTTCTGTAATTGTATCAGTTCAAAGTTTGATTTCCATTTTGTGATTCAAATCTCGTTTACAATAGCCAAGGATAAATGCATAAGTGTGTTAATGATTTTATGATTGTTTGCGTATAGAAGACAGAAATTTCGATTATTTATTAATGATTGCTATTATGATTTCCATTTTCGAATTTATTGCTTAACAGTTCCTCACATTTTCATCTGCACTATTCCTTTTCCTTAGATTTACAATTGCCATTCCTTTCAAGTTACAATAGTTGTTCCTTTCAAGTTACAATATTTGTTCCTTTCGGTTAAAGTTACAATAGTTGTTCCTTTCGGCAAAGTTACATTAGTTGTCCCTTCTGATTAGATTATAATTGTTGTTTCTTTCTGTAGATAGAGTAATTTGTCATTTCCTTTCCAGTAAATAGAATTCATAATTGATAGTTAATTTTGCAAGTCCTTAGTTAGATTCAATTACTGCTTTCTAGTTAAGTGAATTCAATAGATTAATTAGTTCCTTTCCATTTCACAATATCTTAGTAATCAGATTTCAGTTCCATTTAGTTATTAGAATCTTTGGTGAATGTTTGAGGAACTTGATTGTTGATGAGCTCGGATTTGGTTTAGCTACACAATTTTAGGCTACCTGCATAGACTTTGCTGATATTCTTTAGATAAAAGACGAACCTCCGGGTTGATAAATTAATGTTAAACTAAGGTTTCTTTTAAGACATCTTTAGACACCAACAATAAGAGATCAATGAGTGAAAATGATTAGTAACCAGATCGACCTTAAATCCCTCTAAAGGACCAACCTTGAATCTCCCATTGGATTTATATTCTCGGTGTCCAGTGGCAAGTTAAATTGGACCAGACTAATGATTATGTGAGGATGTTGGATGTGTATTCTTGGTTGGCCAGTTGAACCAGAGCAGTGTAAACTTATAAAAGGCACATTGTTTGTACCTCCGAGCATGATGAACAATTAAAAAAGAAAAGAGAAAATTTGAGAGTTTATCCTATGGTGTCCCGATGGCCTAGTGGTTGGTTAAGAGTAGTATTAAACAACAAGAAGTAAAGCCAGTTAAGAGAAAAGGTATTTAAATAAAGTATAAGGGGTTTATAGCTAATCCACTTGGAATCATTTTTGGTATCAGAGAACAATAACGCTCTTTGGAAAGAATAAAGATATGCAATAAAGGATATGTAGATGAGGGAAGTATTAGAAAGTGAAGTTGTGTAGAACTGTAGAAGATAGTTTCAACAAGAGAAGTTGAACAAAGTCGAGGAAAATTGTTGAGTGTATATACAATGGATTCTAATATGTAAGGTTGGATGTTATTTGAGTTTTAATTAATGATTAGATCATATATATATATATATATATATATATATATATAGAAAAAAAAGAATACTCTGTGACAATGGCTTACAACTAGAAGATTTGTGATAGAGGGAAAGTAAAGAAAGGTTGTGGCATATACCCTTAATGAATTCCAACTAAGTTTGGAGTCAGAAGAATGTGAGTAGAAGTGAAAAATCCTAGAGGATAAGAGGAATTTCAAGAGGTTCTATTTGACAAAAGAAGGATACCAAAAGGCCATGATGAAAAGAAGCTTGGTGAGGTATTGTAGCAAGGTGAAACTGATTTGTTATTGCAGAGGATTAGTGCACTTCACAGTTGAACATTGATAAGGTCACACATGAAGAGATAAAAATGACTATGGATAATCATGTAAAGGGTTTAATAGGGGAAGAATTCCATAAAGGGAAGAAAGCATATGTCAAATAATTTGACATAGATATGACTCAATTAAAGGATATATTGAGTGTGTTGAAAGAGTTGATATAGGAAAATGAAGAAGACTAGAGCTATGGATGGAAGCTAAGGAGAAGGGTTAAGTGGCCTATTGTGAAATTATTTGTTATAAAATTGAAGCATGGGATGCATGTTTGGTTGAATACATAAGAGATACTTAGTGGAATTGAGTATGGAAAAAAGTATTTGGAAGAAAAAGAAGAAATTCACATTTGTGAACCAGAGCAAGGACAAATCCTTAGAGATGATGAATATGTTGATGAGAGACCTACTAAGAGTCACAAGATTTTAGATCAACAAAAGGAAGATATTCCAAAAGAATCTAGAGAGACAAGGGAGCCTCAAAGTTTTGAAATTGAGGTTTTGTGTGTATGTGTGATTGCAGGTACTGAAAATCATGAAGAAGGGAAACACTCAAGTGTAGTGCCAACAAATTTTGAGGAATAGTTAAAATTTATGGAAGAATGGTTAGTAAAGCCTAATATTTATGAATACTATACATAAGTTGTAGAATTATCTTGTGAAGACATGGAAGAGTACAAAAACAAGAGGGAGTTACAGATTCCGAGTAGTGGAATTGAAGGAAGTATAAAGGGAAGCCTTATGACAGAAAAAGGGATACAAGTAGAATAGTCAACCTGTTAGTTGAGAGATCTCCAAATGAGATGGAATATTTGAATAATTTAAGAATACATAAGATAATATGGAGTCTGTAAAACTAAAAGTAATCCAAAAGGATGGAAATAGAAGTCATCCTTCTGAAGAAAGAAAAGTGTGGGATCTTAGAAGACCAAGAACAACAAAAAAGAAACAATGTATTCAAGCAACTAGACAAAAACAACACAAGATTTGGGATCTAGGTTGACTTAAAAAAATAGAAGACTCATAAACAAGTGTCCATGAACTTTTTGTACCCTAGGAGTCTAATGTAGGAGGATAGTTCCTAAAGTTAACACTCTTGATTAGGCCTAAGGGGTTCTTGAAATTTACCAAAGGAATTGGGTTCCCTCTGCTAAACTAATTCTATTTCCCTAAGTTTGCAAGTATATTCTAGAAGATTTTAGATAGGATGAATTTGTTTTATTTTTCCATATAATGTAACAAAATTTCCTTGTTAATAGATTTTGAGGCTTTAGAGAGATATTAGGATTAAGTTACAGATTCTAAGGAATGAATTTATGATCTGAGAATATTGGGTATTTTTATTCTTGTATATATGTACACCTATGGGCATAGTCAGGAGGGTGACCAAGGGAATATAAGCACCCAAAATTGTGTAATTAGACCATCATAGGTAGAGAGGTAATCCTGAGTTTATAGAATCCCTATATAGAGTTGGATTAATGAAATAAATTTGTTTGCATTCCTCCAAGTATCACGTGTTTGATTTATGAATTTAATTTTTGTGTGAATGAAAGTGTTGAGTGATTGTTGGATTATTCTGATGGAATAATCATATTTTTTCCTATAGGAATCAATAGACCTAATCGTTGATCATCATAAGATATCAACGACTAAAAAATTTTGGTAACCAAACCGACCGCAAATCCCTCAAAAGGACCAACCTTAAATCTCTTGATTGATTTATATTCCTAGTGTCTGGTGGTTGGTTAAACTAGACTGAACTCATGATTACATGGGGATGTTGGATGCATATTCCCAATGGATGATTAAACCAGACCATAGTAAAATTAAAGGAGCATTATTTGTACCCCAGGGCCCGATGGTCGATTAACAAAGCAAAGGGAAAGTTTGATAGTTTATACTTCGGTGGCCCGGTAGCTCAGTGGTCCATTGGTTCCAATGTCTAGTTAACATTAGTATAAAATGATAAGAATTCAAGTCAATTAAGAAAAAATGTATTTAAGGAAAGGATAAGGGGTTTAAAGATGAAACGGTTTCCATGAATGGGTCTTCGTGGATCTCTGAATAATTCCAATGAGTATGTTGAAGGAAGAATGGGAGAAACTCGAAATGAGGGAAAGTATTTCTATTCAACTTTGACTTGCAGATTCAGTATTGTTGAATGTCTTAGGAGAATACACTACAAAGAGACTATGGGACAAGTTGGGAAACATATACTATTTGAAATCCCTAGTAAACAAGTTGTTTATTTGGAAGAAATTGTATCTTCTGAGGATGAGTGATGGGAGCTCAGTCACAAGGCACTTGGATGCATTCAATGCTATGAAAAGTCAGTTATTTTTTGTGGATATTAAAAGTAACTTAGGAGGAGAAATGTATTAGTCTTGTGTTCTTTTCTATATTCATGGGAAATATTAGTTGTGGCTATTGGGAGTAATGCAACCACATTAAATATTGAGCACATGGTTGCATCTATGATATTAGAGGAAATGAGGCAGAAGAACGTGGAAGGAACGACCAAAGATTCCTTGGTGGTGAGAGGTCAACCAATCGATAGAGGGAAAGGTAAATTCTCTGATCATAAGTCTAATTTGAACGATAGATATAAATATCTATTTCAATCAATGAGAAGATGTTGGAAGTGTGATAAATATAGGCATTACAAAAGGGACCGTAATTCAAAGTCTGTTGAGAAAATTCATGGATTTGATGAGAATAAGTTGAATGAAGGAAATAATTCTCCTAAAAAAGGATGATATGTGTATCTAGCATCAACCAATACACAGTCGACACATGATGTTTGGTTGATTGACTCAGCTACATATTTTCATATGAAACCTCATAGAGAATGGTTTTTGTGAGTATGGGAGGTCTGGACGAGGGTATGTATTCTTGGGGGATGAATTGAAAACCAAAATTGTTAGATGAGGTAGAGTACAACTAATTCTACAGAATGGGAGGAGTATAACTCTTCCAGGTGTGCTACATATTCCAAGTTTGGAAAGAAATCCAATATATGTTCACAAAATGAGTGATTTAGGTGTGCACACTTTATTTTAGAATCATTCATGCAAAATGGTCACAGGAGAAATGGTCTTGAGGAGAGGATTTTGGATTGGGACCATGTACAATTTGTTGGAGAATGTCAACTCGAATGGATGCAACAATACATCTATCCCTAAAATCAAATTGACTACAACTGACCTGAGTGTTCCTTGTCTAGTTGACTTGACCATGTTATGGCACCAGAGGATGGGACATATTGAAGAAAAAGGACTTAAAGCTATGCAAAACAAAGGTATAGTTGAATATTTCCTTGATTGTAATATGGAAGTCAATTTATGTGAACATTACACAGATGGAAAATATAATAATCTGAGATTCCCATTTGGAGCTACAAGGGAAAAAGGGATTCTAGAATTGATACATACTTATGTGTTTGGACCTGAACCGGTCCCATTACTAAAATGATATTTGTATTATGTCTCCTTCATAGATGATTTATCTAGGAATACATGGCTATATGTCATGAGAAAGAAATATAAATTTTTCATTAAGTTCAAAGAGTTTAAATCTCTTATGGAAAACTAGACAGACAATAAGATCAAGGTGTTGAGAAATGACAATGGAGGAAAATTTTGCGGTAAAGAGTTTGATCAGTTCTTTAGGCAATATGGAATAACATGAAAAAATACCACACCATATACCCCTCAACAAAATGGATTTTTTGAAATAATAAACAAGATGTTGATGGAAAAGGCAAGGAGCATGCTTAATGGTGTTGGAATCACATAATAATTCTGGGCAGAGGTAGTTGACATTGCACGATATTTGGTAAATAGATCTCCTTCATCAACACTTGTTGACTCGTCTCCACATGAGATATGGTTTGGTGATAATCCTTCACTTTCACATCTTATATTTTTTCCCTATGACACTTGTGCATGTTCCCAAGGAAAACAGGAACACGATGGACAATAAGGTATTCAAGTGTACTTTCATTGGTTACAATGATGGAATGAAAGGATATAAGCTATGGGATCCAGTGATATGGAAAATAGTTTATAGTCAAGATGTGGTATTAAGAGAAGTCAGAGGAACTTTTAGGATTGAAGAGGCTCAAATGGAGAAAGAACCATATAAAATGGTGTTTGAGCTAAGGAATGAGGAACATGATTAAGATGAGTCAATTGAATTATATGAAGAGGTGGAGCCATCGAATCCATTTTTTAGGAGGTCTATATGAGTAACAAATCAAGATGAAAGGTATACCATACCTGATTTCCATTATGTATTTGTATTATTTTCCATTGATGATGAGCCCAAGTTGGTGAGGGAGGTAGTCGACTTGACAAAAGGTAAAATCTAGAAGGATGACATGGTCAAAGAAATGGAATCCTTGCACAAGAATGATACATGGTATTTGTTTGAGCTACCTGATGGAAGGAAACCCATAAGTTGCAATTGAGTGTTCAAGAAAAAGTTGAACACAACAATTCAAGCTGAGAAGTACAAATCTCAATTGCTAGAGAAAGGGTATTCCCAAGTCAAGGGAGTCAACTTCAATAAAATTTTCTCTCTTGTTTCAAAATTAACTTCCATTAGAGTACTAATGTATTTAACTATAGCATTTGATATTTAGATAAAACAAATGGATGTGAAGATACAATTCCTACATGGGGACATGGAAGAAGAAATCTACATGAAACACATTGAAATATTTATAGTAAAGGGAAAGAAATGTGAAATTTGAAGACATACCTTTATGGTTTAAAGAAATCACGAAGGATGTGGTACCAAAATTTCGACACATACATCCTTAGTTTTGGATTTGTGAAAAGAAAAGCTCATCATTGTGTGTATTCCAAGGAAAAATACCATCATTTCATATATGTAGCATTGCATGTCAATGACATGTTGTTGGTTGGAAACAACATGGATGCTATAAAGGAGGTGGAGAAGTATATTTTCTCCAAGTTTGACATGAAGGATCTCGATGTTGCTAACTTCATTATGGGAATGGGGATTAAGAGAGATTAGGCAATTAGTTTTTTTTTTTAAATCAAAGGAAGTGTACTAAAACAATATTAAAATGTTTCAACATGTAGGAGTGCAAACCAATCAAAGTACCTATTCCTATAGGAGTAACACTAATTGTTGAATGGTGTCCAAAAACAAAGGTATAAATAGAGTACATGGCACATGTTCCCTATGGTAGTGTTGTTGGTAGTTTGATGTATGCAACGATGTGCACTTGACTAGAAATTGCTCATGCAGTGGGAGCATTGAGGAGGTAAATGTCAACACCTAGGAAAGAGCACTGGATTGTTTTCAAGAGAGTGTTTAGGTACTTGCATGGAACAATAGTATATGTAATATATTATGAATGGAAACCTGAAACTGACAGGGAAGTGAATGTACATGGATTTTTTGATGGCGACTAGGTTGGAGATATTGATTGATGGAGGTAGACCAATAGATATGTGTTTAGATTGTTCGAAGGGGAAATTAGTTGGATGAGTATGAGAAAAGCGGTAGTATCCATGTCAAAAATATAATATGAATACATGGAATCCACCCATGTCAACAAACAAGTAGTATGGATACATAGATTGTGTTCATGAATCAAGTTTGAGAATAAATATATGAGGATAAATTGTGATAATCAAAGTGCAATTTTCTTAGCAATGAACCGAGCTTACCATTCGAGGATGAAGAATATTGATGTACAATACCATTTTGTAAGAGACATGGTGGAAAGCAAGAGGGTGTTTCTACAGAAGGTAGACACTTTGGAAAACATAGCAAACTATTTGATCAAGTTTATGAGTGATGTAAAATTATCTTGGTGTAGAAAGGCAATGGGCATTGTTTCCTTGGGTTAGTGAACAAAATTTCAGTCTTTGTTGTTTCTACAAAGAATACAACAAGTGGGAGAATTTTGGGTTTTTATACTTTTTGCAGTGGAAACACAATCAATGAATGATAATCGAGGCTAATTGACTAGGTGAATGTTCAGTTGGATGGTTAAGTCAAGTCAATGGTTGGGTGAATTAGAGTCGATAGTTGGATGGTCGACTCAATTGGAGATCAACAAGAGGTTGAAAGGTGATTGAATAGATGGTCGATTGGTATCCAATTCGAAGATCAACTAGTGGTCGATTGGTTCGTAGTCAACTAGAGACCGACTAGTGGTCTACTAGTTTGTAGTCGACTAGAGGTTGACTGTAACATAATCTTGAGATTCATGGGAACACAACCAATCATCTGCATGGATATATAACCATTTTTGGGTTCCATGAATTAGGGTTTTGGATGTGCATATGCCTATAAATATGGCATTATGTAATATTGTCTAAGGTTAATATTGGTTAATGTTACTATTAATGCATGAAAGTGTTGTGGCTACATGTAGTGGTAATGTAGATGGAAGTTGAATTGGTTGTAGATTTGATCTTGTAATGAAGAAAGAGAGTAGGATGATGAATTGGTAATAGGCGTGGATGAAGAATAGTCAAGTAACTCTTTATTCGGTTAATGAATAAGACAATAAGAGAGTAAGAGTCACTCAAGCATTACTGGTTTTCCTGGTGAAGGGTTTCCAAGGTAAATATCTGTGTACTGTGTGTGATTTCCATTGTTTATTTTCTGTTTAATTATGTCTTTTCTCTCCTGTTTGGTTTAATGTTTCTCTATAGTATTGTTGTTCCTTATTGGAAAATGGTTACTTCTCTATGTGTATGTTAAATTGTAGTCATGAATTAATTGTTATATATTAAATCATTGTATATGAGACTTTGCATCAGCATGGGTGGATGCTTGGATTTTCAATGAAGACAATGAATTCAAATTTGGTTCCAAATTTCCCATGCACTCTGGCCTTGTAGCTAGTTTTTTCGACAACATATTGGTGCTCAAATAACACTTTCTACAAGGAATAGTTATAGACAAAACATTTTACAATGATCATATTAGTCATGTAGGGGTTGAAGTGTTGTTCAACCATCTCTCAACACTCCAACTTTCACAGTTACACTAGATACCGGGTCATATCTATAATCTTGAATAATTATACTAGGTAGTTTACACTAAAAACTACACCATGGATAGAGGCCTTGTAGTCATTTGTGAAGGTACAGATCTATGTATAAAACAAAGAACAAGGGATAGAAGTAAATTATACAAAGGATATTTGTTGGTGAAGTGAGTGGGATATAATTCCTTCCTTTGTATATTGAAGGAGAAAGGGCTGGGTTGACAAGATTTTGTTAGAAAAAACCATATACAACTAACTTTTGAAAAAAATAAGATTTGGTAGATGATGAAGCAATCAACGGTTGAAATATGTTTGGAAATCTTGTCCCCAATGAGCCTTGTCCAAAGTTTAATTTTTTCTATTAGAATTTGATTATTTATAGTAGGTTATATCAATGGTCGACATTTTTATCAGGACCTTGCACATGATGGCTCCCCACAAAAGGATGTCATTCATTCGATTAGCTAGACATGGATCTTGTGGATAGAGATGCATCAATTGCCAATCAAAAATTCTAGGGATTTCTTCTAGTGATGGGAAAGGGAATGGAGTGCATCGGTCATTGGCCCCTGCATTAACTTTCCATAGTAAAAATAAAAGTGATATTTTTCTCACAAGAGTAACATAACAACCATGTTAGGAATACAATAACTACTCTATCTCTAATTATTAGATCCATGTGACTTTTTCTAAACCTTTTCCTTTCTAATGAGCCAAATATTATTTTGTCTTCTGACCTCTTGTCCTTCCTGCAATTCCTTCATAAAAAATCTCTTCAATTTCTTCTTTCTCCCACTTAGTTATTTCCTACCTTCTATCAACAACGTAACCATAGTTTCCATATTCTATTCCTTCATGAATTTCATATAAATCTGCAATGTTAAATGTGGGTGAAATATTTAACTCTACAGATAGCTCCAATACATATGCATTATCGTAAATTTTCCTTAGAATTTTACAGGGACCATTTTTCTTCATCTTAGTTTATTATAGGTGCCCCTTGGAGAAGTTTCTACTCGAAGATGAGATAAGAATAAATCTCATTCTTCAAATCTTTTTACTCTCCTATTCACGTAAAATATTTTCTTGTACTATTTTTTACTCTTTTACAATTATTTTTGGACATGTTCATGAAATTTTTTCATGTGTTATACAAATATTTTTGCATCTAAAAACATGGTTACCAACTTAACGAGAAATCTACAGAGTTCTCATTTTTTTGGTACCCCATTTTTAAAAATAGTGCTACCAGTAGCACCCCTCCCTTTTTAGGTCATTTTTTGATATTTTAAATTTTCTGATACATAATGTTTCCACCTTTTTTTTTAAATGCTTGTTTTTTCATTTTTTTTCAACACTATTTTTAGTCATTTTTCCATGCTTCTTTCAATCTTAAAAATATTTTTTACCATTTACATTTTTGAAAATACAATTTTCGTCTCCTTGATTAATTTACCATTCCATACTTTTTTAAATATAGTCAAAAATACCATTTTAACACATTTTTTTACCTTTACTTTAATACACAGAAAATCATTGTAGTTAAATAACATTGTTTTTGAACTTGTGACCTATTAGGAGGAAACACATGTTCTTAACCATTAGGTCCACTCAGGGAATGTTAATGTATTATATATATATATATATATATATATATATATATATATATATATATATATATATATATATATATATATATTTTAGATCTTTTTTCAATATTTTTTGAATTTTGATATGATTTTTAGTATTTTTTTGGTTTTTTGGTCATATATATTTTTTTTACATTTCAATGGAATTTTTTAGTTTTTTTTACAAAAACAAATAGATATTGTTTAAAAAATATTGTTTTTTGGTGAAAATTTTAATTTGTTTTCTTTTTTTTCCCACATTTTTAAAATATTTTTTTATTTTTTATTTTATCAAATTTGGGTTTTGAATATTTTTTTTTTAATTATTGTTTTCATGGAATTAGGTATTATGTTGTGTTTGGAGTGATAAACTAATATTTTAAAAGTAAGCAAATAAGGGTTGATTTGATGATTTTGTTTACAATAACGATGATTTCGTTTAGCACTTTAAAAAAAACGTGTCATTTTAATACCCCAAATTTAAAATGGATGTTACATGTAGAAATACTTTTCAATTTGATGGTTGATTTTTCTTTATGTAATGCCATTTTTTTATTTAGGTGCCAATTTGAAGGTTTTTCTGAGTTACTGTATGATTTTTGAAAGTCATGTTTGAAAAATGTTGTAATTTTGACCTGGTTTGAAAAAATGGTGCTATTGTAGCACCACCTTTTAATTTGGGGGTTGATTTTCATGTTTTTATTTGCAAAAATATGGGTTTTTTGGGCTAGAGTTCTCATTTTGAGGTCACAGTTCTCGTTAAGTCAGTAACTTTGTTTGCACTCTTTTGAAATATTTTTGGCAATGGTTCCAAGTCAACCACTCCTTTAGGTGACCTTCCAATGATAATATAAAATGGATTTTTACATGTTGATGTATTTTGTTAAGCTCCTAGAAAAAGCTTCATGTTAAGCATAAAGTCTTATGTAAATCCCTAGATATTGAGTTGTTGTATTTCTATTGTTATATTAGTATTTTCGACTAGACCTTTTAATTGTAATTGTACCCTTGGTGTCTCTCTCTCACACACACACCAAGGAGACCTAATTTTAGGATCATCTCATAATGTACATTTGTTCTATTATAAAAGGAGGTTCCCCCCTCCAAGAGGCTTCACATTCCTTATTCTCTCTTTATCAAGGTGTGGAGTTAATTCTCTCTCTCTCTCTTTATTCTATTTTTTTCATTTGGTGGATAAAATTTGGTATCAGAGCATACGATCCTAAGGTTTTCCCCCTTCAAGCGAGTCATCTTAGCATTTTCACTATAATGGTTTTTGGAGAATTTTTAGACTATGAAATTTTTAGGGTATTGAGGAGACATAACAAAGTACTTTTGGTAAAACATTTAGGTATCAATTCATTATACATTCTAAGATATAGCCTGTCTAATTCAAATTTTATGACTAGTCTTGAAATTAGCTTCAAGAGAGTCATCTTGACATTTTCGCTATAACCTTTCATCGTATAAATATTTGCTATAACATTTTATCTTGACATTTTCGCTATAAACTTTTTTCGCTACAACTAAATACATGAAAACATATAAAAAATTAAATTAGATCCATCTTAAATCGAGATATTTTTTATCGTTATATAAATATTCTATTAGTATTAGATTAAAAATAATGTTACAATTTCTTATTATTTTTATTTATTTTAATTTATATAAATATTATATTAATGACCAACCCTTGGTATGATAAAAAATGTAAAATTTCTAGGAAATCCATTAGGGATTATTCTAATGAGTCATTAAAACTCGATAAGATCAATACATACAAATCCCTAATTAAAAGGAAAAAAGGTACTATATCAATAAAAGGCAAGAACAACTTTCACAACTATCTAAGATTGATCCTAAGAAGTTATGGAGGAAAATTATTTTACACAATACTAAAGAAAATAATTTGTTTCCCTTGAGGGAATGGAATTCATACCTTAAAAGTATTTATAAGTTCCATAATTCCATGGACACCATTCCTATTGTCCCTAAAGAGGATGAAGTTTTTTCTTTGGATGAAATAGAGTTCGGGGTTAAGAGACTTGCAAATGGGAAAGATAAGGACATTCAAGGGTAATAAGATGAAATTTTTAAAATCAAAGGGCCTATCCTCATCCCTCACATACACAACCTCTTCAATTTAGCAGTCAAGCAGGGATTTCCTAAACCTTGGACACAAAGTCTCATTGTTCCTATTTTTTTAAATGGGGATATAAACATTCCCTCTAATTATAGTATCGTTATGATTAACCCAATTCTAGCCAAGATTTATGGAATTATTTTGGAAAAGAAGATTAGCCTTTGGATAGAAAGTCACACTAAAAGAGCTAAAGGCCAGCTCAGGCTTAGGAGATATCATTCAACTATGGACCATCTTGTCAACTTTAGGATAATTGCAGAGGAGTTCCGTAATAACAAAACCAATCTTTTTTGTTGTTTTTTTGAATTTAGAAAAGATTTTGAAATGGTTCCCAGGAAAAACCTTTGGAATAGGTTGGAAGAGATAAAAGTGCCTTTCGAGTTGAGGGTTGTTGCAATAATATTGTATGAGAACATTATTTCCAAGTTTAAGAACATTGAGAGCTGGTCGAAAGAGATTAAATGCAATATTAGAGTCAAGAAAGATTGTCCCTTGTCCCCTACCCTTTTTGGCATATACATTGACAAGTTAGAATATTGTTTGGAAGAAGCAAGTTGTGTCAGCCCTACTCTCACTGGTATAGTCATCAATCTTCTTATTTATGACGATGATATCGTTCTTATGGAGAGGATTCCCCACTATCTTAAAAACCAACTAAGAATACTCAAGGATTTTTTTCTCCAATATGAGTATGACTGTTAATACTGACAAGACCAAGGTCATGATCATTAAATCCAATAAGATCACTTAAATTATACCTTTGTGTATGACAAAAACAACTTGGAGGAAGTTACTTTATACATATATTGGAATCGATATTCACCACAAGCCCAATTGGAATTATCACATTGAGAAAAGGATTATTGGGGGATGAAAATCTTATTATGGGCTTGAAAACAATTGTAAATCAGTTGATATTCATATATGGGATAAGAAGAAACTCTTCTTTTTTACTCTTGTTACACTTGCTATTCTTTATGGATGTGAAGTCTAGGGATGTAGTATCTCTCGTGAATACTGGAGAAAAATAGATCAAATACAAAAGAATTATATAACCTATAATCTTAAAATTAAAGGAGTACACCCTATCCCATCCTCCTCGTAGAGGAAATCATTTCCCCCATTAAGAGCATGGCTATGAATAGATACCTAATGTACAATAACACGTTAAATAACATGGAAGAAAAGAGGCTTCCTAAAATTGCTTCAAAATTCAGTTGTAACCACCATCGAATCAAGTGAGGATGACATAAAGATGCACATTCTTGGCTAAGCTATTGGGGAATCATGGAAGACACCATTTTGTAGAATAAGGATACTATTAAAAATATCCTCAAATCAAAATTTAAGGAGAAAATGTGGTGTGATAAAGAGTTAGAGGAAAAAATAAAATTAAGGTATTATAAGTATTTAATCAACCCTAATCTAGAAGATCAAAATTATCTCTCTATTTTGACAAGTGTAAAGGAAAAAAAATCATTTCTAAGATAAAAACAAATTCTCATGAGCTCCATGGTGAAACTGGGCATTACTCAATTCCTAAAATGCCATGGGATGAAAGAGTGTGCCATATTTGTGACACTAAGAAGGTTGAAGATGAAATCACTTTATCTTAGATTGTCCAGCCTATACCCACATTAGATCTCAATTTCAAAATATTTGTCAGAGTACCAACATTCCTAACCTTTTAACTCAACAAAACTATGGTGAACTTGGAAAGCTTCTCTTAATGCTTTTTGAGCATAGAAACAAAATTATAAATAATTGCAAGTAATCCCTTACCCTCTTAAGGTATAACAGACCAATTCGGTCTCAATGGACGTTAATGATCATCATCATCATAATATATATATATATGTGTTGGTGTGTGTGTGTTTGTGTGTGTATTTCTTATCTTTTTAAATTATATATATTTTAATAATTATATTACAAATTTAAGTTATTTATTAGAAGCCTACCCTCATGGATAAAAAAAAAAAAAAAATACATACATATTTACATGGAAACATATAAAAATTAAATCAGTTCATCTTAAATCGAGATAATTTTATCCTTGTTTTTTAGGTTTATATAAATCAACCTAGATCCATTTAATTATGGATCTGCACCTAGAGGTATCAAATCTCTCGAGGTGAAAACCTTTAACATTTCTTCAAGTTTTGCACTCTAAAAAAGGTTTGCACCTTGAGAAATTCGATCCCTCTCAGTGGTTGTTATTCGTTCAAAGTATATA
>JZKD02S2420854.1:624167-649979 GCA_000966675.3 Picea glauca
TCTAGGTTTTCATTTTCCTATGGATTTTATCTTTTACCAGTTGCTTTTACCTCCTGGGCCTTTAGCCCCTTCTTCCCACAAGACAAGATGTACCCTGGAAGGTCATCCTAATGGATAGACTAGGGGAATGGGATGGATGAGCGAGATATAAGATGGAAAAGTGATAAGATGGTGGGAGCGGATGATGGCTCTGCAAACCTCACTTGGTGGCTAACCGAGACCCATGAATACTGGCTAGCTAAGTTTCCCCATAAATCACCCCAACAATGGTCAAGAGGATTAGTGTAAGATCCAAGCAGTCATTTGAAATGAAAGGAACCTATTGCATACATAAGAAGGTTATAACGATCAAATACGACACATACCATGATACCTCAGACCAATTACCTCATGGAGCAAGAGTCCTCTCTGATGCAAATCTAGGCCGGTAGTGATGGAAGCCGGTACTGCTGATAGGATGAAGCTGGCTGAGAAGAAGAGAGATGGGCCCTCCAGGGCCATGCTCAAGTCACTCCTTCTCTCGGTACTCCATGTCTAGGACCATGTGGGCCTCGAGACATGATATCCTAGTTATCCCTAGATATCGGGGATAACATGCCTTATGGAGGGGCACATATTTCTCATGCAAGTGATAAGTTCATGCACATTGTTGGGTAAAATGGCTAGGAATTCTATTATCCAGGGGACTCTCTCTCATGGATGAACCGGGGAGAAGTAGACTAGTACATTGATGCATAAACTGCACCATGCCAAGGGTGATCATGTTGCTTTAGTTTTTGTTTCCGTGTAGGTACAAAGAAACCATGGCTATGTATAATGGTAATTGCTACAGCTAAGATTTGTTAGTAAATAAATAACAGAGCAATTAAAATCAAAAGAATGCAGAAATAAAATATAAAAGAGACACAACATATATGTGGTTTACCCAATGTGGGCTACGTTAATGAAGAAATTGTCAATCCTTCTTTTATTTCTTCTAGCCAAGCAAATGGATGCAACTTACAACTCCTTTTTATAGTCTCTTTCCCTTTTTTTATTGTGTTTTCTCATAACACACACACACACACACACACTATAATATGTACAATATAATGAAGTATCATAAGCCTTTTAAAGGCTTCATTTCATGCAATCCATGTACTATGGGATACCAAAACCATGGGAGACAAATACCATGGGTCACCAATACCATGGGCCCAAAAACCACTTGTTTACTTAAAATATATGACTCTTTTACCGAATCACGTGTTTACTTAAAATAGATTTAACTCTTTTACTGAAAGTGTATCCTAACAATCCCCCCTTTAAACTTGACTTGGGGTTTCCCTTGACCAAATTCGGTGAAACTAGCCAATTGAGCATTCACCACTCACTCTTAACCTCCCTCAAAGTCTATAACCAGGGTATGTGGAAATCCCACATGATCCCCCCCCTCACCCCCCTTTTGCCACCTAGGTCTACAGCTTAGAATTTACTGGTAATTTACCAGGGGTATGCATGCTTAAATAGATATTACAGTTGTATGCCCACTCACATGCAAAAAAATTGTCTAACAATTCATTGAATCAGGGAGATAATCAAGCTTTACAACCAACAATCCCCCACTTCGAGACTAATCATAGGAAATCCACTGCTACTACATCTATTGGACTATGCTCCAACTTTGGATATGGAAAGTTTCTCATCCTCACCTTCATGCTTGAAGACCAACTGGAACCGACAAGTGTTGAATTTTCACTATGCTTGGTTTAAGTATGAGGTTTATTTCATTTTAGTCATGTACTTGAACCATAAACAAGTGCAGCTACACCATTCAAAATTGTTGCAATAACCAAGATCACAAGAAGAAATACCATGCACAAGAGCACAAGAAATATCCTAGGAAAACCCTTCTCAAAAAGTGAGAAAAACCCAACAATCCTTTTCTATATTCTCAAGAGAAGATCCTCCAACCATGAAACCCTAATGCACACAAGAGGGTTCTCTACTACCTTGAAACTTGTGCCCAAGAGAGGTTTGCACTTCATCCCTAAAAGTGTACTTGCTGAAATTTCGAAATGACAAGTGATGAGTGTGTTTCCTCAATGGGGAAATCACCTTTATTTATACTAGACTAAACAGACCAAAAGTGGTGTTTATTGGCACAACAAGGCCGATATCAATAACTCATAAAATAATTAATTGTTATAATAAACATTAATTATCTTTCACATGTGGTGGGGCCAACCTGTACCCTTTACATCACAATTAAGGTTACATGTAAATATTACTCTCAGACAATATAGCAAGGGATCTCACACATCCACTAGAGTGATCAACTACTAGGGGCACATCCACCTGTGCTCAGCCACAAGGACTTCCTACTCAAAATATGTCTATCTCACTGAGTCCACAGGAGAATCATTTGGAGTACCATCTCAAGCCTGACTCAACTAAGTCCACAAGGTAGGAGACCACACATCATAACAACTCAATCTAGATTCTAACGCACACCCATCACATGGGCACATTCACCCCACATAGGGGTACATATCATCTCGTCTCAATCCTGAGAGGAATGCCGCACCCATCTCATGGGAATCCTCACCCCACACATGGGCACACATCATCTCATCTTAGTCCAGATATGAACGACACATCCATCTCATGGGAACACCCAACAGATGGGCTCTCTCATAGGTTGACTCACTCAGTCTCAGAGAATAATGTATCCTGGAGGATGTCTCATGAAGATGTAATCATCAACACTCCCTCTTATCTAGGGAGGCATTCTCCACCAGGCCAAGTCTCCCATAGAAGTACTCAAAATTTGTCTTGGCAAGCAGTTTGGTGAAGATATCTGCAATCTTCTCATGTGTAGGAAGGTATTGCACATGTACTTATTTCCTTTGCACCATCTCTCTAATATAATGATATTTTATCTAAATGTGTTTTGATCTATCGTGAAACACAGGGTTCTTAGAGAGCTTCACACAACTCTGGTTATCACAATGAATAATGGTAGGATCCATCTCATGATCAAATAAATATGTCAAGAGCTTGTGAAGCCACACTACTTCGCGGGCTGTGACACTCAATGTTATATACTATGCTTATGTGGTAGTCAAGGCAACAAAGCTATGTTTCTTGTTGCACCAGAAAACCATGGCAGACCCCAAGGTAAAACAACAACCGGATGTTCTCTTCCAGTCCACTATGCTCCCTGCCCAATCTGAATTGGCACATCCCTACAAACTCATGTCTACACTAGAGGCATATCTGAGGCCATATCCAAATGTTCCTTGTAGATATCTCAATACATGCTTTGCTACTATCTAGTGAGTCTGTCTCAGTTGAATCATGAACTTACTGAATACATTCACTCCATAGCATATGTCAGGTCTGGTGTTAACCAGATACATCAATGATCCAATCAGTTGTTGGTATAAATGTGGATCAATCTTGCCTGAATTAGTATAAGAATTGTTCATCTTCTTCAAATCCATCACCATTTGTGTAGGCATGGATTCACAGTCTGTCATACTAAACTTCTTCAATATCTCCACTGTATATTTTCCTTGACTCAGGAAAATCTCATCAGTCCTTTTCCATACTTCTAGTCCCAAGAAGTAGTGCATCATACCCAAATCCTCTATCTAGAATTCAAAAGTCAATGCTCGCTTGCATTCAACAATAAGTCTTTCGGAACCAGTGAGGAATAAGTCATCCACATACATGACCAATATTAGGCACTCATCACCAACAATATGATAATATAGGTTTGGATCAACAACGCTCTTGTTGAAGCCCAAAGTCATCAAGAATCCTTCCATATTCTCGTACCAAGCACAAGGTGCCTTCTTTAGTCCATACAAGGATTTCTTCAACCTACACAAATGAGTTTTCTCGTGGTGTATCACGAATCCCTATGGCTTCTCGATGTAAAATTCTTCCTCAATATCACCATTGAGAAAGGTTGTATTTACATTCATTTGATGTAGTTTCCAACCCATGGATTCAACTAGTGCAATTATAGTACAAATGGAAGTGTATCGAGCTACTGGAGAAAATGTCTCCTCATAGTCAATTCCCTCCACTTGTGAGAATCCTCTGGCTACAAATATCACTTTGTATTTATCGACACTTACATTAGCTGAATTTTTGATCTTATAGATCCACTTGGAAGTTAATACAGACTTCCCTTCTGGTCTTAGAAAAATATCCCGCACATCATTTTTCAAGATGGACTAATACTCTTCTGTCATGGCATCGGGAACATCAATTGGAACAATGGATATCTCCCTCTAAATTGTTGAAGGGGGAGAAGGTATTGTCTCACTATCAATCTCCATCTGAGATTCTCTGGATCTTCGAAAGGCTATCTCTTCTATAAAGATGACATCTATGCTTACCTCAATCTGTCTCTGACCAGGGATGTAGATTCGGTAAGCCTTAGAAGATTAACTATATCCCACAAATGTACCCTTTCTTCCTGAGGGGTCTAGCTTTGATCTATTTTCTTTGGGTACATGAAGATATATTGGACAACCAAATATCCTGAAGTGTCCTACCTCAAGATTCACTCCGGTGAAGGCTTCTTTGGGAGTCATGTTCTTCAAAATCTGGTGAGGACTCCTGTTTTGACCATATATTGTTGTCATGGATGCTTCTTCCCATAGAATCATAGGTAGATGTTAATCATGTAGCATTTCTTTGGTTACTTCAATGATGATTCTATTCTTCCTCCTTCTAAAATAGTTTTGACTCCCTCTGACTTAAGTGACTCCCTCTGAAGTCTGAAGGATAAACATCTTCATTTGTTGTTAACCTGCCTAGAACAAGAAAACAAATGAAAATAAACAAGACAATAATATCTCCTAGAGGATAATAATGAGTACATATCTAGAATCAAAACAATTTAAGGATTGTTTCACAGCGACAACACCTACTTGTAATGTATCAAACTTAGAAATGTAGGTTAGAGGCATGATAATTAAAACAATCAAACCTGGAATCTTCATTTCCAGTGTGTTGTTCCTCTAAATGCATTGATATCCCTCTTGATCCACAATTGCAACAATGGTTCCTTCATCCTGCAAGTACCCTCATGACAATGATACAAATAATATATACAAGTGCATACATGAGAGTGTTGAAATGAATAAAAAAGCTTCTTCTTTGATGTCTTCATTTTTATGAAGTCTTGGCTTCCAGGAACTGATTTTTCTTGATTCATTAATCTTATCTTCCATCATAGTTTTGTTCATCATGCTTTCATATTCTTCACAAACCCTTATCAACTGGGCTAGGAAACCTAACAGCTAGGCTAGGCTAGAAATCTTAGGTTTCATTGGGCTTATGACTACCAAAAATAAGCCTTGAAAGTCAAAAGAAAACTGGTGAGCTGAGAAGCTCCTTTAATGAGTTGTAGAAACCCTAAATTTGAATTTTCTGCAGAAGATTGTGAAACCCTGGAAACCTTAGGGCCAAAAATCCAAAATTCTTGGAATTGCAATCTGAGAGTTGTTGGAAGTGCATTGAGGGAGGTCATACATCCCTATGTAATTTTTAGCCCCAACATTTCAGTTTTAAGTGTTGGAACACCCAAGAAGGAGAGGGTTGTATGAATTTTTGGAAATTCTAGGAGGTTGTATGGTTTTACAGAAGAGAGAGAATGACTGCTAGAATCTTTTGCAATGGCTTCTTCAAGACCTATGCTCTGATACCATGTTGAATTTTCACTATGCTTGGATTAAGCATGAGGTTTATTTCATTTTAGTCATCTACTTGAACCATAAACAAATGCAGCTACACCATTCACAATTACCACAATAACCAATATCACAAGAAGAAATACCATGCACAAGAACACAAGAAATATCTTGGAAAAACCCTTCTCAATAAGGGAGAAAAACCTAGAAACCCTTTGTTATATTCTCAAGAGAAGATCCTCCAACCATGAAACCTTAATGCACACAAGAGGGTGCTCTACTACCTTGAAACTTGTTCCCAAGAGAGGTGCACACTTCAGCCCTAAAAGTGTACTTGTTGAAATTATGAAATGACAAGTGACGAGTGTGTCTATGGGGAAATCACCTTTATTTATACTATACTGGATAGACCAAAAGTGGTGTCTATTGGCACAACAAGGTCAACCTCAATAACTCAGAAAATAAATGATTATTACAATTAACATTAATCATCTTTCACATATGGTGGGTCATACCTGTACCCTTTACATCACAATTAGGGTTACAAGTAAATCTTACTCTCAGACAATATAGCAAGGGATCTGACCCATCCATTGGTGCTCAGCCACTAGGGGCGCGTCCACCTGTGCTCAACCACGGGGATTTCCTACTCAACATATCTCTATCTCACCGAGTCCATAGGAGAATCATCTGGAGTACCATCTCAATCCCGACTCAATTGAGTCCACAAGGTAGGAGACCACACATAATAACAACACAGTCCATAGTCCGATGCATACCTATCACATGGGAGCCTTCACCCCACACAGAGGTATAGACCATCTCATCTCAATCCAGAGAGGAACGACACACCCATCTCATGGGCATCCTCATCCCACACAGGGGAGCACATCGCCTCATCTCAATCCAAAGAGTAACGACACACCCATCTCATGGGCACACCCAACACATGGGCTCTCTCATAGGTCGACTCACTCAATCTCAGAGGAGAACGTGTCCTAGAGGATGTCTCATGAAGTTGTAATCATCAACAAGAAGGAACTCATTTTCTCCCCTTTTTCTACCTTTGTTAATATGTTTGTAGGATTCTTACTAGTGTGCATCTTCTCCAGCTTCAATTTTCCATCTTCCAAAACTAATCTTATGAAATGGTACTTGAGTTGTACATTTTTTTCCTTAGAATGGAAGACTGAGTTTTTTGCAAAATGAATGACACTGTAGTTGTCACTATACAACCTACTATTCTCCTGCTTCTTTCCCAATTCCTTCATAAACATTTGTAACCAAATCATCTCTTTACTATCCTCTATAGCGGCAACATACTCTTCTTCCATTGTTGAAAGTGCAACAACATTTTGCAATTTCAAAATCCAACTTATTATTTTCCACCTACAGTAAAAACATATCCTCTGGTGCTCCTCCTGCTGTCTATATCACCTGTCATATATGAATCAACATATCCTTGTAGAACAATGCTTCAACCTCCAAAGCTTAATGCTTGAGTAGTAATACCTCTCAAATACCTAAGAATCCACTTTACTTCCTTACAATTCTCTTTGCATGGATTGTTCATATACCTACTCACAACACCCACTGCATGTGCAATATTCGTCCTGGTGCACACCATCACATACATAAATATGTCAATTGTCGATGATTATGGAACCTTGGACATGTAGTCTATCTCCTCCTTTGTCTTAGGACACATATCTTTAGTCGATTTGAAATGACTAGCCAAAGGTGTACTAACTAGTTTTTCATTCTGGATTTGAAACCTTTCCAAAACCTTATCTATGTACTCACCCTGCGATAATGTTAATTTGTGATTTTTCCTATCTTTTTTATTCTCATACCAAAGATTTTCTTTGCAACACCCAAATCCTTCATCACAAATGAATTATCTAATTTTCTTTTTAGCACATTTATATCTTGCATTTTAGACCCTTCAACAAGCATGTCATCTACATATAATAACATGATAATATAGCTACCATTATCTTGTCTCTTAAAATAAACAAAGTGATCAATGTGACATTTACTATAACCATTTTTTGTCAGAAACATGTTAAATTTAAAATACCATTTCCTTGGAGCTTTCTTTAGGCCATACAATATCTTCTTCAACCCTCATACTAATTTCTCATTCTCTTTGACCTCATACCCCTGTGGCTACTACATATAAATCCTTTCCTCTGAATCCCCATGGAGAAAATTTGTCTTCACATATAACTATTCAAGATGAAAATATTCCACTACCACTAGACTTAAAATAGCTCTAATTGAATTCATTTTAACAACAAGAGAACAAAATTCATCAAAATTTATACCTTTCTTTTGTGCAACCCCCCCCTTTACAACAAGTCTAGCATTGTACCTCATTTTCCCTCCATCTTGTTCCTTCAACTTGTAAGACAATTATTTTGAAATGATCTATTACATGCATGGAACAAAACTAAGTCCCAAGTGTGGTTATGTATGAAAGAGTTCATCTTCTCTTTCATGCCTTGCTCCCACTTATTTCTAGTTTCTACCATTGATTCTTCATATATTTCTGGTTCACCAGAATTAGTCAACAATAAATAATAAATTGAAATAGAGTATTGTAAAGTGGGTTTACTTATCCTAGTATATCTTCTTGTGGGAGTTTGAGGTTCCTTTTGCAGTTGTTGTTCTGGAACATTTTGATTTTCTATCACCTCCAAGATTTTATTTTCTATAATTTCATCAAGCACTGTGTATTATGTGTTTGCATTTTCCTATTTCTTTGCCTACAACCAATGTTTGTACATAACCTTCTCATTGAATAACATATTTCTACTCCTAATGATTTTGTAATTTTCATAATCCCATAAGCGATAACCAAAATCATTAACTCCATATCCAACAAAAGTACACTTCTTATATTTTTCCTCAATCTTTGTTCTATTTTCTTTATCATTATAATGGACAAAAGATTCACAACTAAAAGTCCTCATAAATAAGTCGTTTACCTTTTTACTTGTCAATGCCTCTTCTAGAATGCCACCATCCAAGGAAATTTAAGGCCCTCTGCTTATTAAGTAAACACCGATATCCACAGCTTCTGCACAAAATTTAAAGGGAAATCCTACATGCAATCTTATACTCCTTGCACGCTCCATGATTGTCATGTTCATCCTTTTTGACACACCATTTTCTTGTGGTGTTCCTAGAATTGTCCTCTCTTTGTGAATCCCATGGCACAAATAGTAATTGTCAAACTGCTTGGCACAATATTCACCTCCATTGTCTCATATGAGATACTTTAACTTATTTCATGTCTTATTCTCAACCAAAGTTTTCCATTTCTTAAAGGTATAAAAAACATCATATTTTTTTTCCAAATGCAATAAACCCAAGTTTTTCTAGCTACATCATCAATAAAAGTAACATAATAATAAGAGCCACCAAGACATGATACTTGAGATAGTCCCCATACATCTGTATTCACAAGCTATAACTTCTTATTTTACTTTTCTTTCCCAACTTTGAGAAATATGATTATTTTCCATTTTCCATAAACATAGTTCTCACAAAAACCCAAATCAGAGTGCTTCAAATTTGAC
The DNA here is from genome assembly GCA_000966675.3 of Picea glauca. Classification (NCBI taxonomy): domain Eukaryota; kingdom Viridiplantae; phylum Streptophyta; class Pinopsida; order Pinales; family Pinaceae; genus Picea; species Picea glauca. The sequence goes on from JZKD02S2420854.1 coordinate 633,442, forward strand.
AACAAATTCCTTGAGTGGAGAATCCGCATCATCTTCTTACTCATGTTCCCAAGCCTATGATTCCATAATGTTGTATCCATTCTCGTGGAAAATAAAGAAATAGAATTATCAACATTACTGGTACATGAATGCAATGTACCTACCTTCTATCCTTTTGCTATTACAAGTGATCCTTTAATGACCTTCCATGAATTTCTCATAAATGCAATTGCATAACCTTCACTAACCAACTTCCCTATTGAAATTAGATTTCTTCTCAATTCAAGAACATGCTTCACATCTTTCGTCATCCAATGGTTTCCATTCTGTAGTTTTATCTATATCTTACCTTTTACAACAAGTTTATATGGTTTGTTGTCACTCAAATAAAACTATCCAAAATCACCTTGAACATGAAATGGAACCCCTCAGTCTACTACCAAAGAATCAACAATATTATCTAATGAAAGTATCAAAGCATATTGCAACACATCACTTGTTACATTTGCTTCCTAATTTCCCCCTGTTGTCCATCTCCTTATTTTTATTTTAGAAACCAACAATCTTTCTTCCTTTGTCCTTTCTTCCCACAATTCCAACATTCTAGTATCCCTCTATATTTATATCTTGCCTTATTAGACTTTCCATGATTCTCTAGACTATTTCCTCTCTCCCTTTGTCTTCCCCTATTCTCCATAGTCAAAACGTTACCTAATTTCTCACCTGTTCTTTTCCATCGCATTTCCTCTCTCATGATAACACCAACAACATCATAAACATTTCAAGTATTTCAAGTAGAGGAAAAATTACTTACATCCATGAACAAGATATCCCATCTTTCTGGCAATGGGCACAAGATTAAAAAACCCCCAACCTCATCATCAAATTTTACTTCTACAAAACTTAACTTATTGGTGTCTGTGTTAAATTCATTTAAATTATAAACAACATACCGACCTTCTGACATTGACATATTCATATTAAATAAATTCTTCATAAGAAATACCTTGTTGGAGGTTGAGGGTTTTTCATATAGTCTAGGCAATTCCTTCATCAAATCTTTCGTTGACTTTTCTTTTGAAATGTTGAAATCCTCCAATGCTGCCAGGCACATCTGTATTGTTCCTAGTTCCTTTTTGTCAAGAATCTCCCATTATTTATCTTTCAAAGTCGTCAACTTCTTTGTTATTCCACCCAATGGTAAGAACATATTCTTTTGGTACAAATAGTCCTCCATTTCCATCTTTCATAGTTGATAGTTTTGGTCGTTAAACTTCTCGACCATAAAATTTCTTTCTTTTTCCATTGCTCCCACTAGAACTAGGAATCCTCCTTTCCTGTGAATTTATTAGCCAAAAAAACCTTCAACTTTGATACAAGTTGTGAGTAAATAAATCACGAAGCAATCAAAATTAAAAGAATGTGGAAATAAAATATAGAAGTTCACATTATATAAGAGACACATCATATATGTGGTTCACCCAATGCGAGCTATATCCATAGAGAAATTTCAAGTCCTTCTTTTATTTCTTCCATCCAAGTAAAGGGATACAACCTACAACACACTCATTGTAACTTCCTCTTCACTCCTTTTTATAGTTTCTTTCCCATTTTTTACCGTGCTCACACACACACACACACACACACACAAAATATAATGAAGTATCCTACTCCTTTTAAAGGCTTCATTTCATGCAATCCATGGGCATAATACTACAAGATACCAAAACCATGGGAGACAAATACCATGGCTCACCAATACCATGATTCCAAAAACAACTTGTTTACTTAAAATATATTTTCTTATTTGATCGAACCACTTGTTTACTTAAAATATATTTGACTCTTTTACTGAGTAAAGTTTATCCTAACAAGATTCCCTAGTTTCCAATATGGCAAATTTCATGGACAACATATAGAGAGAATTGGAGGGAAGTGGGATGGCCTAAGGGACTGTTTAGCAATGAAGGGGATATCATTCCTTGTGTTGTACAAGGCTAAAAGGGGAAAAGAGGTTGGAAAGTGGGTTTAGTGGTAATTCTAGCATTGTAATAATTAGCTTTGGGGCCGAGGAAAAAAACTATAGCCGTAGCCAATAAATTCACCCTTGTTGTTTCATTGCCTCACACATGGGTGGAACCTACTCGAGATGGTGCCTATGGAAAGGAGGAAAAACACTCTCATGGAGTTGATTCCCCAAATGAATCCATTAAATTAGATAAATAAATTAACTACTATTGTTTATTTGTTAAAGATTAATCTTTATGGCTTTGTTGTGTTAAAATATTATGCATTAATTGAGGAAATACCAGTGTGTTATTAACATTGGGATCAGGAGTTCATAATGGTTGTCTAGTAATGATTTATATACAGATTGAAAACTGATACAACCATATATTATAATGTGGAGGGAACAACTTTTCCTCTGTTATGAAAATCAATATCCATCCATGTTAGTTTATTGTAAATGGCCTTGTGGGTATGACATAAGAGGCCATAAACATAGCGAGAATCTAATTATAGTTATGTGAAAGAATTATATAAGGCTATTGTAAATGCATATATATGTTGCTATAATTTTCCATGTACCAACTATTATTTCTCAATGTATGAGAGAAAATATGCTTTATGTGTTGCGATGGTTGAATGAATGCTCATGGGCTATGGAGAAATTGTTTTTGGGAAACATGCATTCCACTATTGCATTTTATTATCCATAAATTGTATGTAGGAATTATGATTTCATCATAATTAGATGATTGAGTATGTTAAAAATGGTATCAGAGAAAAAATAATAGTCAATTTGAGGTGGATACACTATAAGGAGAACACCTTGTAGTGGACGTTTTGCAAAGGTTTTGAGTGTTACAAGATTGGGAAATTTTCTTTTTAAACTCCACTATTTGTGGAAAAGGTTTTAGTGAAGGTGTTAATAGATGTTCACTATAACTAAAAAAATGGGTGGGTAGAGGTTTTAGTAGAGGTATTTTTTCAATATTCATATTGGTAACACACACTGGTGTGTTCTTAAGTAACACACACCGATACATACATAAATCTAAAAGAATTGGGGCTCGTAAATTTATCACGCATCTATTTCATGTTTTCTTGCTATAATGGAACATTAGTGATCATATAAATATTATGCACCAAATCACTCTTTTTTATTTTATGCACACTCATGCTTGTATAATTTGTATGCACTAGTGTATATATTAAGATGTGCACCAGAGGGAAGTGAAATTTTGAATATTTGAGGTGAGATGTAGGCGCCATTGTTTGTTACTAAGCACCAATGCATATTGTAATAATGTGCATCGCAATATTTTGAATCGATAAATATAAGTGTATGTTATGTCATTGGAAGTAATGGTGTTTTTCCACATTTTTTAACACCCGTTCTTCAATGTAATTAATAAGAACCAGTGCATATGTGTTATCTCCTCAAATAACACAGTCAAATTTGTTTATTTTAGGTGATAGGAAGTCATTGGAAAATACATTTCTAAATTTTTTAAGGTTCATTTTTTAGAGCCTTAGGTTTTTAATAAAGTTTGAAAAACATTTGATTTGTTTTTCCCTTCAAAAAAGTCAAAACTCAGGTTTCGGTAGGTAAGCGCCTTTCCAAAAGGGCTTCTAAGGCACTGAAAGAGCAGAAATTATGTGTTTTTACTGCGCTGAGTCATCATTTTAAAATAATGATTTTGAGCGACTAAACAATCATTTTGAGAAATGGGAGGATGTTTTTGTTTATAACACATAAAATAACAATAACCTCTCTCATTTTTTCTACAGGTGTCATATATTGGGATATTCGAATTCATCTCTGAGCCCTAATTTTCGGATCTCAAAATTTCCCTGTTTGACACATGTTTTTGAAATGCAGATCCTAGGCAACTGAAAACAAATATCAAATAACTGAGAGAGGTTTTTTCTCAGAAAAAAACAATCTACAAAAGCCTCTTCCATTTTTAACACAACGATTTTGGTTTGAGCGATATGGGTAAATCTTTGAGCAGCATATTTCCATAAATTTCTGTCTTTTCCAGCCACCTCACAAATTCGAATTTGAGATAGGAGAATCTAGGTTATCAGATTCATATTTTGAGGATCTTGAAACTATTTGTAAAGGATATAAATCCAAGAACATTTGATGAAAAAAGGGTTCGATTTTTATTTCTAAACTATATTGTTATTGTGATAGAGATTCTTTCTATAATATGTTTAGCCTGCAAGCTTCTTTCACTGTTATTGTCAAATCTTCTTTTCTCTTTCTGTTATATGCTTATGAGTTGAATTATGTTCTTTATCTATGTTTACATAGTCCATTGGTGACTACCATCTCACTATATGATTAGTAAGAAAAGGATCATAAGTATTTATTTCTGATCTGTTAACCCATCATATCTATTGTTTTATAGACATATGTTCTAGTTAATTGATTAGTCTCTTTATCCATTTGATTCACCTTTCTGATAATAGCTCTTGAAGGCCTTACATTGTTTGAATATCCTTAGAAAGTCTTGTGATACAATCCAATGATTTAGATATTCATCTTGATCGAAACCCACACCCATTATAAGAGAAAATAGTTACAAAAAGGTTAAGTTACTAGGCATCTCTGAGATACAACCTAGGAGAGTTTCCTGGAGTGATAAAAAATTGGCATCATTGTTAGGGAGAGGATATTGAAGCTCATCTTCCCTGGGAGATGACATAGTTCTATATTTTGATGATATACTAAGTATGGACATCATATTGGTTGTAATCTTCTATCTGGCGACTCCACTGTCTTCAAATGTCAAAGGCATTTGCTTCTCTTTTGGCTAGGAGGTTTGCACTTCTTAACTTTTATGCAATTATTGGTTTCCCACATCCAATACCTTTTATGGATATTTGGGGAGACTACCTTCCACAGTTCACAGAAGCAAAAGAGGATAATCCTTCAGATCGCCTCACTAGATTTCATCAATGCATGGCTCAGTTACATATACATGATGAAGATGTGCTCATGAAGATGTTTTTCTATTCATTGGAGGGTGATGCACGGAAGTGGTATTTCTCATTAACTCCTTCTAGTATTTCATCTTTGAAAGAGTTTCACAGAGTATTCCATGAGCATTGCAAAATGTATTTTTCTCAGGAACTTCTGTTTGAGCATTGTTGTGAGGAGTTTCATTTAGATATTCAGCATATTGTTTCTTCTAGTAGGGAGGATGAAAGTGGATATATTAATGAAGATACATATATAGATGAAGTTCAAGTTCTTTTTATTACTACTTCTCATGAAGAAGATCTACCAGACAATATTGATGATTTCATTACTGAGGATGCTTTAGATGAACCTATTGATTCAAATCTAGATGAACAGGATGATAATGATAAGGAAAGAGGAGATGTTGTTTCAAATCCATTTCAAATCCATATTGTTGATAATTCTATGCAAAAAACTTCATCTTTTCCATTTGGATTCTATCTTGATGTTCCCATATGTGATGAATATGATAAAGGGGAGAAGAAAGGATTAGATCAGAAATTGATGATGCCCTTTTCTCCATTAGTTGTTGAGTAGCCATATTTGTACGTGTTTAAAGATTCGGTTTCATCCTTGATGGAATCATATATTTCAAATCAATTGAAAATTTTAAACTTCATTATCTCACCAGCACTCCCGGGTGAGTTTTCTTTCTTGAAGAATTTTTTATCATTGCTAATATGTTTTAGACATTGTCTAATGATGAGTGATAGAGACATGCTCATCTCAGTTTTGAAATTTCTTGAATGGTTACTGTGGAAGTTCACCTTTACTTAACCAAATTTCAGATTTAGTTAGAAGTAGGAGTAGGCAGTTGAATAAGCTCTTCATATGAGCAAATAGATTGCTTTCAGTTTTCTTAAATAAGCAAAGATTCCTGGGGACTTGCACGTTATGCTACCATTTCTCAGGACAATGGCCTTGTGCCCATTGTGGAGACAAAGATTCTACTGGATGGAGACCATTTCATTGATAAAAACCTTGAAGTGGGAGAGAAAGTCTGGACTGAAGTTTTCTTCTACTTAGCAGAGAACAATGTGTTGTTCAAGGGAATTTTGTTAAAACCCAGTATGTTGACTCCTAATGCTGAGCACAAGGAGAAAGAAACACCACAACACATTGCACATCACACTCTTGAAATGCTTAAGAGGATGGTGCCACGAGCATGGAATTCCAATGGCATATGTAGGCTCTTTTTCTTAACGGTGGAATAATGATTGTTTTGGGGTTTTGATCAAAATTTTCAAATAGAAATAATGAGCATTTTACGCAGGCATGAAGAACTTGAAGGTAGCTACCAGACTCTACAGAAGAAAAGTGTTGAATTAACTCAAACGCCGAGCATATTTTCCATATTTTCCAAGTATCATTGCCAGCAAGAAGAGAAAGGGGAATGCAAAGTTCAATCAAAGAATCTACAAAAGATTGGAGTGTTAACACACAGAACATCTGATCAACTCAAATAAAAAGGGCATTCTCTTACTACATATAAATGTGTTGATTGAATTAGAGGTCTGATGATATGAAAACATATAAGCTCGACGTTGTTCAACAATGGTGAGGCAGAAAGAAATGTATTTCTGCAATTTTGAAAGCCTGCCTTTTCGGTGGCTATTTTAGTTTGCATAGATATCCTTAGCCACCAAAAGAAAAGCTTTTAGTGGCTTACAGGTTAGAATTTTGGCTCTCCTAGCCACCGAAAGCACAAAATAGGGAAGAATGCTACTATTTTTGCACAGATATAAGTTCCCTTGATCCAAATGCCATGAGGATAGTTCCAAATGATAGATAATAATTAAAGCCATCATTATCAAGGTTCTGTTTTGATTTTGGAGGTTCTTAGTCAAGGTGGACCTCAAACAAGTGATAATAGTAGTGTTAGTTCTAGTCAAGTGCCACCCCCATCTATTCATCCAATGCATGGATTTTTCAACCTATATTTTTCTTCCTAGACCTCTTACTAATCCGTATGGAACATTATAAATGGCTATGACTTGACAAGTGGATATCTAAAGGTTGGTGTTACAACTTTTGGAAATGGTTACAACAGGTTGCAACAGAGCATGAGGAAACTGTAGCAGAGCCAGATCATCAAGGAGCAGTCCCAGCTAGAAAACAGATGACAAAGTATGCATATTTTCCTTCACCTACACCTAAGGAAGAGCAGGAGTTGCAAGATGATGAGGCATCAACCAACAAGCCCAAATTGCCAAAAATCAATCAAATGCTAAGACAAGCATATGATATTGGACTCCTTGATAGAGAAGTTAAGACTATTAATCAAACTTTGACAGAAAAAGATATTGAGCTGTATGATTCTCACCAAAGGCTTACTAAATAATATGCTAAGCTAGAGAAAAGGAACCAAATTTTGATGCTAGGTTGTATAGGAAGATCAAGCTGCTAATAATCAAAATGATGCCTACAAGACCTAAGGCACATATTTCTCTGAAACCCTAGCAAAGGAAACAACTATTTTTGTTGATGTACCAGAGGCATTTTCCCGGAGTGATGAAGAACCATACACTATTCAGGATGTTGTAGCCTCAGAAGAATAGTCCTAAGGAAAAATTATCATTTTTTATGCTAGCAACATAGGGAAAAAGAGAGAGGGCTTTGGCTTTCCAACCTTACGTATGGAGTATGAAACAAACAATAGATGAAGCAGTAAGTGAGCAAGGTGGGAAACTACTTGTTCCATTGGGCCTTGCTGATGATTATCAGTTATTGCAAGATGAAGATGACTAGCCTTCAAATGCTACACCTTATACGACAACAATACCTCAGTACCGGGTAGAAATTCACCATCCTTCGGTTCTTCTTTATGGGGAAACTTCTGCAAAGTAGAATGGTCAAGCCATTTATGATATTCATCACCCTTGCCGAGCAAATAGAACTTCATACACGATTTTTTGACCGTTCTTGCATCCATTTGGAATTTGATATCTCAGACACTGGCCTTATGTATGAGACTGGAGATCATGTTGGTGTATATGCATAAAACTTAAATGAAACTGTGGAGAAAACTACAAAGTTGTTAGGCTACCCACTAGACACAATAATTTCAATCCATGGTAACAAAGAAGATGGTACGCCTCTTGGTTGAAGCTCCTTGCCACCACCTTTCCCTTGTCCACGCACTCTGCATATTGATCTTGCTCGTTATGTAGATTTGTTGAATCCTCCTCGGAAGGATGCCTTGGTTGCTTTGACTAGTCATGCATCTAGTCCAGCTGAAACAAAAAGTTGAAGTTTCTTTCATCACCCACCAGAAGGGATGAGTACTCCTAATGGATTACTGTGATTCAAAGAAGTCTTTTAAAAGTAATAACAGAGTTTCAATCTGAAAAACCACCTCTCGGTGCCTTCTTTTCAACAATTTCCCTACATCTGCAACCTTGATATTATTATATTCCCTCTTCTCCAAGGTTTTCACCCAATAGAATACATGTCACATGTGTTATGGTTTATGGGTCTAGTCCAACTGGAAGAACCCACAAAGGTGTTTGTTTGAATTGGATAAAAAAATCCAGTGCCTTTTGAAGTTTTAGAAGCCAAGAGATAATGCATTTTTGCAATTTCATGATGTGTTTTTGAAACAGGCTTTTCGGTGGCTTAGGGTAACATTTTAATTGTTCATTAGCCACCAAAAGCAGATTTTTCGGTGGCTTACAGGTTCAGGTTTTAGCTCTATAGTCACTGAAAGCATAGAGAAGGGAAGAATGAAACTCTTTTTGCACAGATCCAAGTTTTATCATCCTAAAGGGTACGAGGATGATTTACAAGTTAAGGTTATTATTAAGAGGATTTGTTTCAATGTGTTGTCCCAGTTTTGGAGGTGCCAACAAGGTAAAAGAGATAAAGTTTGTTGCATATTAATGACAAAAGAATGACTTGTTTGCCAAGGTGGAATTCTTGACTTATCCCACAATATAGGGAGATCTGTTGTGGCTAGAGAAGACATGAATACTATCCAGATAAAAGGCTACAGGTTTGCAGGGGATCAGTTCTAAAGGCCAAATGACTCCATAACCCAATGGTAAAGGCTACAAGCAAGTTACAGGTTTGTAGAAGATCAGTTGCATAGGACAAATGACTCCATAGCCCAACATGAAAGGAATTGGATATGAGTTTCTTGAAACCTCGCAGGGAGGCTTTCATCCCCAGAAGGAGCCAGATGTTATCTCCTCAAATAACACAGTCAAATTTGTTTATTTTAGGTGATAGGAAGTCATTGAAAAATACATTTCTAAATTTTTTAAGGTTCATTTTTTAGAGCCTTAGGTTTGTAATAAAGTTTGAAAAAAATTTGATTTGGTTTTCCCTTCAAAAAAGTCAAAACTCAGGTTTCGATAGCTAAGCGCCTTTCCAAAAGGGCTTCTAAGCCACCGAAAGTGAAGAAATTTTGTGTTTTTACTACGCTGAGTCATCATTTTCAAATGATGATTATAAGAGATTGAAGAATATTTTTGAGAAACACGATGAGGTTTTTGTTTATAAAACATCAAATAACAATAACCTCTCTCATTTTTCCTACAGATGTCATATATTGGGAGATTCGAATTCATCTCTGAGCCCTAATTTTCGGATCTCAGAATTTCCCTGTTTGACACATGTTTTTGAAATGCAGATCCCAAGCAACTGAAAACGAATCTCAAATAACTGAAAGAGGTTTTTTCTCACAACAAACCAATCTACAAAATTGTCTTCTAGTTTTTACACAATGTTTTTCGTTTGAGAGATATGGGTAAATCTTTGAGCAACACATTTCCAGAAATTTCTGTCTTTTCCAGCCACCTCACAAATTCGAATTTGAGATAGGAGAAGAGGTTATCAGATCCATCTTTTGAGGATCTTGAAACTGTTTGTAAAGGATATAAATCCAAGAACATTTGATGAACAAAGGGTTCAATTTTGAGTTCTAAACTATATTGCTATTGTGATAGAGATTCTTTCTATAATATGTTCAACCTGCAAGCTTCTTTCACTGTTATTGTCAGATCTTCTTTTCTCTTTCTGTTATATGCTTATGAGTTGAATTATGTTCTTTATCTATGTTTACATAGTCTATTAGTGACTGTCATCTCACTATCTAATTAGTAAGCAAAGGATCATAAGTATTTATTTTTTATTTGTTAGCCCATCATATCTATTGTTTTATAGACATATGTTCTGGTTAATTGACTAGTCTCTTTATCCATTTGATTCACCTATCTGATAATAGCTCTTGAAGGCCTTGAATTTTTTGAATATCTTTAGACAGTCTTATGATATAATCCAATGAGTTAGATATTCATCTTGATCCAAACCCACACCCATTATAAGAGAAAATAGTTAAAAAAAGGTTAAGTTATCAGGCATCTCTGAGATACAGCCTAGGAGAGTTTCCTGGAGTGATAACAATATGAATCATGAAAAAAAATCACTATCTATTTTATAGCATGAACCTTTTAAAATAATACAATGCACATATATGTATATATTTTAATCATATCAAAATCAAATATTTTTTATAATAATATTGAGTTTTATATTTTTGTTATTGTGTTTTGATATAATGATCGCATTAATGCGTTATCTAATGGATTACACCTCTATTATTTGTAACAATGTAAATAATCCATATATTAATCAATCAACAAGTTAACATTTTACAACATTTGAAAATTCAATAAAATAAGAAACCCATTTTATTATATATATATATATATATAAGAGACTCATAATCATATAAAATGGGACAATGCAAAGGTCCACGATAATAAAAATGAAACCAATATGTAATTATTGGTAACATGTGCTCACATAATTGGGACAATATGTCGAGTACATTAAATAAATTCTTTGATTTTGATAGAGAAATATTCCAAAGCATACAACTTGTAGTAAAATTCAATTATATTGATTGGCACTCATCTCTTGAAGTGTTGTTATTGCTCGAGTTGTGTGCATGCCTCATTTCTTCATCACTTGTAGGAGATATCGTACTTTGGTAATTTAACCTAATATTTTCCTCATCATTTTTTTTTTATGTTAAACCTATTAATGTTACATCTACAAACATAGAAATGAAATGTAACAAGTAAATCTACATTTATATAGTAGAATATACATGATTGTGTAAATAAAAAAAGTGTACCATAGCAACAATTGTTTCTTAAACAATACTATTTCATAAACGGTGTTAGTAGTGTCAATAATAACCAATACAATTTGATAATTTCTTCCATGGAGGGGGTGCTCTGCGGTTGCTATAGGTCCAATACTTTGGTGTCTGAGCCATCTGTGGTTGCTGCAGTTCCAATATTTTGGTGTCCAAGCCCTCCACGGTCAGTAATTCCCACAGAATGAAGATGATAATTTTTTTCAATGATCAGCGCATGTTTTTCATTGGTTTTCCATTCCGTCCAGCTTGGGCCTCAGTTCTCTGGGTGCCATGTTTTCGATGGAGGATACATAAGAAGAGATATTATATGACAAATCAAGCCTGAATAAAATCTAGGCCTTTAGGACCTAGGATGATTTCCTTAATGGGTATCATTTGTATGATCTTTGGGATCGTGCGGGGGATGAAGTTACTACATGTATTATTGCAGGTTTTAGTGAAGTAGAGGATGGACCTAGTACAACATCACTTGGGATCGAGGTAGGATATTAATTCGGGGGGTCTTTTCATTTCCCCACCCTGAGAAACCCACTCATTAATACCTCCTCCTCCTTCCTCCCCCACTCCATTTTTACATTATGTTTCCAAAGAAACTAAAGGAAAGAAGAAGGATATGTTGGTTGTGGAGCCTGATTATCTTCCTGTTTCATAGGTCTTTGTTTTCAACCATGTTTATATCCCATGAAGACTATACACCCTTCCATGCAAGGGGGTTGCAAGGGAGGATTTCCCCCCCTGCGGGGGTTCAAGGGAAAATCCCCCGAAAGAAAATTTTCCTTCTAAATGTATATTGTAATTTCATAGTAAATCTAGACCGTTCATTATAAGGTCGCAGATATGACGGTAGAAGTTATGTTATGGTTTTTTTCCTTAGAAGGAAACCCTCTTTTATGAGGGAAATGTATTGTCTCTAAGCATCATTATGAATATTGTATTATGAGAGAGGAGACTGTGAGAGAAAGAAGAGGAAGTTACAATGGGTGTGTTGTAGGTCGTATCCCTTCATTTGTTGAATAATAAATAGGAAGGACTTGGCAATTTCTCTGATGGACATAGCCTACACTAGGTGAACCACGTAAATCTGTGTCTCTATTGTATATGTATCTTATGTTTTTTATTTCCACATTCGTTTGTATTTTATTGCTCTTCTATTCTATTTTTCTAACAACTGGTATCAATGTGAAAGGTATCTCATAGGAAAAGTGGGTTCCTCGTTCGAGTGGGAGAAATGGCGGAAGATTGAAAGTTTAGGGTCGAGAAATTTAACGGCCAAAACTACCAGTTATGGAAGATGCATATGGAATATTATTTATATCAGAAGGATCTATTCCTACCATTGGGTGAAATAACAAAGAATTTGATGGCCATGAAGGATGAAGAATGGGAGGTTCTTGACAGAAAGACACTAGGAACGATACGGTTGAGCCTGGAAGCATCAATGGATTTCAATATTTCGAAAAAAAAGATAACGAAGGAGCTGATGGATGCATTGGATAAACTGTATGAAAAACCATCGACGTCCAATAAGGTTTTTCTAATGAAGATATTCTTTAATATGAAGATGTCAGAAGGTGCATTTGTTGCAGATCATTTAAATGAATTTAATACAGTTATTAATTAGTTAAGTTCTGTAAAAGTGGACTTTGATGATGAGGTCAGGGCTCTTCTAATCTTATGCTCATTGCTAGAAAGTTGGAACATCTTGGTCATGGTTGTAATTAACTCTGTCTCTGGTTCAAATGCTTTAAAATTTGATGAAGTTGTTGGTTTTATCCTTAGCAATTAAATGAGATGGAAAAGCACAGGCAAGACATCAGGTAATGCGTTAAACATGAAGAACAAGGGAAAACAAAAGGATAGATGAAAGGGCTTAGGGAACTGTGGGAATTCTAGGAAGGGAAGATCCAAATCCAAACTGGGAAAGATAGAGTGTTGAAATTGTAGGAAGAAAGGACATCTGAAGAAAGAATGTAGATCTCTAAATAAACAAAGAGATGGATAGCAGGAGAAAAATCATGAAGCAAATGTAATAGGTGATGTGTTATAGGATGCTTTGATTCTTTCTGTAGATAATATTTCTGAGTCTTGGATAGTAGATTTAGGGGCCTAATTTCATGCCACACCCCATAGGAAACATTTTCTATATTATGTTCAAGGTTATTTTGGAGAGGTTCATTTGGGTGATGATGCACCATACAAAATTGTTGGAATCGGAAAGGTAAAAATAAAGCAAAGGAATGGAAACCGATGGTTGTTGAAAGAGGTAAGACATGTTCCAGATCTAAGGAAAAATATAATTTCAACATGGAAGTTGGAAAGTGAAGGTTGTATATCCATATTTACAGATAAGGTGTGGAAGGTCACCAAAGGATCACTGGTGATAGAAAAAGGAGAGAAGGTAGGTACATTGTTTTTATGTACTGGTAATACTAACTCTTCTATCTCTTTAGCCCCTACATGAGTGGATACATCATTGTGGCATCATAGGATTGGAGACATGAGTGAGAAGGGGATGCAGATACTTCACAAAATAAATTTGTTGCCAGATCTTAAACAAATTGATTTGGATTTATGTGAGCATTGTGTTTATGGAAAACAAAAGAAAGTCAGTTTTCTCAAAGTCGGAAAAGAAAAGAAGAGTGGAAGGTTAAATCCTGTACATACAAATGTATGGGGACCAGCTCATGTATCATCTCTTGGTGGCTCTCGTTATTATGTTAATTTTATTGATGATGCAACTAGAAAAACTTGGGTTTATTGCATTCGACAAAAAATTGATGTTTTGATACTTTTAAGAAATGGAAAGCTTTGGTTGAGAATGAGACATAAAAAAGGTTAAAGTGTCTCAGATCAGACAATGGAGGTGAATATTGCAGCAAGGATTTTGATAATTATTGTTCATACCATGGGATTTGTAGAGAGAAGCCAGTTCTAGGAACACCACAAGAAGATGGCGTGTCAGAAAGGATGAACATGACAATCATGGAGCGTGAAAGGAGTATGAGATTGCATGCTGGTTTTCCATTAAAGTTCTGGGAAGATGTTGTAGGTATTGTTGTTTAATTAATAAACATAGGACCTTCAAGCTCTTTGGATGGTGGAATTCCATAGGATCCATGGACAAGTAAAAAGGTAAACTATTCTTTTTTAAAGACTTTCGGTTGTGAAGCATTTGTCCATATTAACAAAGAAAATAGAACAACGCTTGAGGATTAATCCAAGAAGTGCACCTTTATTGGATACGGTGTTAATGATTTTGGTTATCTCTTATGGGATTATGAAAATCAAAAAATCATTAGGAGTAGAGATGTAATATTCAATGAGAAGGTCATGTACAAAGATCAGTTGCGGGGAAAGAAACAGGAAAAAGAAAAATCAGAATACACAGTGCTTGATGAGATCACTGAAAAACAAATTCCAAAGATACCATAAAATGAAAATGTACAACAATAGGAGAAACATGTACCTCAAACTCCTGCAAGTGTTGGTAGAATATCTACCAGGTTAAGTAGACCCCCTGAACGATACTCTCCTTCATTGTATTATTTATTATTGATTGATTCTGGTGAACCAAAATGTTATGAAGAGACAATGTAGGTAGACACTAAAAAGAAGTGGGAGCAAGGCATGAAAGAGGAAATGGATTCCCTAGTAAATAACTAGACTTGGAATTTGGTTCAGTTCCCTATAGGAAAAACAACATTTCATAATAAATGGGTTTAAAAGTTGAAGGAAGAAGATGGAAGAAAACAGTGGTACAAGGATAGACTTGTTGTAAAGGGGTTTGCACAAAATAAAGGTATATTTTGATGAAATATTTTTTTATGTTATTAAGATGACTTCAATTAGGACTATTTTAAGTCTTGTGGAAGTAGAAGATTTGCATCTTGAACGGTTAGATGTAAAAACAACTTTTCTCCATGGGGATTTGGATGAAGATATTCATATGCACCAACCACAGGGGTATGTGGTCAAAGGGAAAGAAAATTTGGTATGCAGGATGAAGAAGAGATTGTATGGAATAAAGAAAGCTCCAAGGCAATGGTTTTTGAAGTTTGATAAGTTTATGATAGAACAAGGTTATAGTAGATGTCATTATGTGATCAGGGGATCAAATTTTTCTCAATTTTCAAAGTTCTCGGAATGCGACGAAAATAGTGCCATTGCATCTGTCTCATATTCCTGATTCCGACGGTATATTTACTTTCTCAAACGGAGTCCATATGGAGGAGATATCGCAATCTGTCCGCCAAACTAAACAGGAAATTTTTTTGGATGATGACTGTACATGTCCGTACAGTCCGTATGATGACGTGGCAGGACCGTATAGGCTGTACGGTGATGATGTGGCAGTTGTTTATTGCTTGGTTGTTGGCGAATCAGGTGGAGACATGTGTCCGGTTGGTGGCAAGTAATATGAGGACACGTGGCCCAATCCCTGGGTGCCACATGTCCCCCTCATTATTGTTTATTTGGTTGTATAAAATTGTATTGGGAGTCCGTGGGGTTCGACCCCCGGACCTCCCCCCACACTAACACCTTCGCGAACCTTCGCTAGCCATTACACAACCGTTTGTTCCTTGTTATCATTACGGGAAACATTCTATTTATGTTTGATGTGTTGTATATCGGGCGAGGGGTCGGGTCGGGGCTAAGCCCCAACCCATGGTAATTTTGTATTACATATGACCCAACATATAACATATAGCCCGACCGTTTGGCGCGTGCACAATTGCATTGTATTGCATTGTATTGCAATGCATTGCATTTTATATATATATCATGTGTATGTGTGGGGTTTGAAACCATGACCCATGGTTCTATGTAACCGTGTGTTAAATGTTGGTGCGGGACCCAAAACGGAAGTTGCATGGTTTTCAAACGGTTTAACCACCATTTTGCCCAGCGTGAGGTCACATGGCCATATGCCCAGGTGTCGAGGCAGTTAGGGGCTGGAGGCGCCTTAACCGTCCTACGGTTTGCACCGTTGGCACGGTTGCGCCCGGTGCTGGGTTTTTACGCTTAAAAGAGTGTGTAAGCCAGGTTTGTTCAAGGAGGGTGCGAATTGTAGAACCAGAGATAGCAAGCTTGAAGAGGGAGACTTCCAGGAGGCCTAACTTCTTCATTTTTCGACCGATTGAGGTGCCGAAAGAGCCTAGACAGGGGTTTTGGGACGTTGGGAAGCGATTGGAGCAGTCGGTTTGTCAGTTTGAGCATTGTAAGACATGTTTTTGAGAACTTTATGAGAAATTAATAATAATGATCCATTGGAAGCTAGACCAGGAGATGTAGCCCATAAGAGGGGTGAACTCCTTTATCAATTGTTGTGCACATGTGTTTATGTTCAATGTTTATGCT
>JZKD02S2420854.1:687972-698657 GCA_000966675.3 Picea glauca
AAAAATGGAAGAAAGAATCCATGTACATATTGTGGTTTATATAACCATCATGTTTCAAAATGTTGGAAAAGATTGGCCAATTTCAGGAAACTTTATAAGAAAAGACAACGTGAAAGGAGGATGCAAAAGATTTGCACTCATTGTCAGAAGAGGGGTCATCTCATTGACCAATGTTGGACATTGCATCCAACCACTCATCCACAGCATAAGAAGCAGTTGGATAAAGATATTGGCAAGAATGGAAGAGGAGATTCCATCATCGATGTGAGTCAAGATGATTCACAAGAGGACGATTTTCAGCAGAAAAAGTCACCGTTGAGTTGGCTTGGTAAGAAATGGTTGGATTTCTTGAGCAAGTAAGGCTTGCATTTTCTGTTGTAAATGCACTTTTCAGCCTTATGTGTGCATTTATGTTGAGAGTATGATAAGTTGCAGCAGTTTATCACAACTTGTATAATGCAAGTTGCATGTGAATGCAATTCGTGTGAAGGCATTTTTGTTGTTGCACAACTTCGCCAGGAGGATGTAAAAGATGGATATGATGTTCACTTGTTACATCCATATAATTTTTTCATATTCAGCCCTTATGTACCCACATGTTTGGGGTTTCTGTACTTATGTTTGTACTGGAAGGAGAGTTGAAGAGTCATGCACATGCATTTGTTTTTGTGTATGTGTAAGCAGTGAACTGGTGATGGTTCATCATGAATGATTCATGATTGTAACATGATTGTGTATCATGTTTTTCAACTTGTCATTTTGGGAAGGTTGATAAGTTACAAATGAGTCTCGACTAGTGTCGATGTTGTCTTGACGACTATGTTGTGTCGATCATGTTTTTCGACTTGTGTTTATTCGATGGTGTTTGGTGTTTTGTAAGTTAATTTCGAATACACCGAGATGCTGGAAAACACCATGTGATTTGATGAAGTACAAGATGCGACAGTTTGTTTGAAGCGCAAAAATATTTTTTTGGCATCATTTTCAGTCTTGTATAAATTTGTTTTCAAGATTGATGGTTTTCTTGGCTTGTGACAAGATGTTGCAGGAAAGTTTTTGCAGCCATTGGAGAGCGGATATTGTTGACGCCAAAGAGTTCACAAGAGGGACTTGATTCTCAGTGGGAAGTTTGGAAGTCATCCAAGCACAAAGAGAACAGTGGGTCAGCAGTAACCAGAGAACAGTGGTTGAAGGACATATCCAGTTGCAGTGCAAGGCATGTCAAAGTATACAGGTGATTGTCGAAAAGACTTTTCAAGTAGAATCAGTTGATAGAACTTGAAATCAGAAGAGTATTGAATCTCAGATTGATAATCATAATCTTTTGTGGGTCCAAAAGCCTTTCAGTGGGAAGGTGTGATCAAAATCTGGACCAAGGGTCAAATTTTAGCTCAAAAATAAACGTTCTCGGAATTGCCTCAAAACAAATGAGAGCGTATCCCTCGTCATTATGAATCCAACACAACTCGTTTCGTCTCAAACGGACGTCGGGAGAGAGAGATATTGAGATTTGTTTGAATCATCAAACAGACAAAAAAAGGATGTTGACTGGGCAGTCCGTACAGGCTGACGTGGCAGAGGCCGTACAGGTGACGTGGCATGAAGTACATTGACAGGGAAGATGGTGATGTGGCAGTCATCTATTGACAGATTTTGGGCAAATCTATTGATGACACGTGGCATTTAATTGGCAAATGGGATGGTGCCACGTGGCCCAATCATGGGCTGCCACGTGGCACCCTGTTATGAGTTTGGGTGTGTAAAATTTTATGAGTTCATGGGATTTGAACCCCGGACCTCTACTACAGTCCAAATCTTTTACAAAGGTCACCTTGCCAATACACCACCATATGGTCCTTGTTATATGTGTGGGCGCACATATATTTAAATGTTGGGCGGAGGTTCGAGCTGGGGCTTAGCCCCAACCCCCGGTTTCTATATGCGCCATGTGACCATGCCTCTTGGAATGGTGCACGAGTATGTTTTTTCAAATGGTTTCCCACCAAATACACCCGCCACTTGTCACACTTGCATGCTCCCATGGCATTGGAGCCCCTTTTTGCGCTAGCCCGAGTTCACATGGGCCCATATGCCCATGTTCTTGGTGGTTAGGGGCTGGCGTGCCCTTAACTGTTCGATGGTTTGCACAATTTTTCTGTTATGCATCGATGATGGGTTTTAACGCATTTTGGGAGCGTGTTCTTGGTTCAAGCACACAAAGGTGTGTTTTGGCGAACCAGAGCCAGCAAACTTGAAGGAAGAGGATGGGAGGAGGCCTATCTTTCTCATTTTTTGGCCGATTGAGGTGCCGTAAAAGCCCAGCTAGGGGTTTTTGGACGTTATGAATCCATTGGAACTATTATCAAGGCCATTTGAAGACTTCTTTTGCAGGTTTTTCACCATTTAATTTTCAGAGAGCTCAAGGGATCTTGAAGCCCTTATTGATTGAGGACATGTTTTGGTGAGCCTATGTTTGTTTTCTATGATTGAATAATCATTTTTGGCTAATTTTTATCCTCTGAACACATTGGGATAGGTTTCAGAGGCTTTTGAAGACTTTTACAGGTGTTTTTTCCAAAGAGAAACTCAGGAAAGCTTATGGCCACATGTAGAAGAGGTCATGCCCGGATGAGCCATGATCCGTTTTCAGAGTTTTATTAGTCATTTTTTGGGTTTTTATGTGTTCTAATCCCAATGGTACAATTTTTTTTTCCATTGGAGTTGAGAAGTAGCTTCTAAAATAAATTTTGACAAATTAATCCCAGAGAGCCAAGTCCATTAATGGAGGCTCAAGGAGATGTAGCCTGGAGGGGGGGTGAACTCCTTTATCATGTTGTGATTTTTCTGAGTTTGATGGTTTATTTGTTGCAAGTTATGTTGTTGTGTATTTATTGAAAGTACATATATAACCATTTAAAAGAACATATCCTCACACATAAGCATTTACAAGAAGATACATAAACTTGGCACATAATTTTATCTCTTGCATATTTTAACACATGAAGCAAGGTCCTGTAAATTTTATTTTTAATGAAGTAGAGGGTGCTTGCATAGAATAACAAGTCAGACTTCTATTTTCAGATCAATGGGTCCACATATAAAACCCAACAACCACATAAAAACATGTGCCAATCATGTGCCAAAATCTCCAAAATTCGAGCCTCACAAGCTGGGTCCACATAGAGATCCCAGGTCCACATGGGTCCACATACAAACCCATAAAACTTAATGACAGCATCACAACTTCAGACCAGAGCATACAACAACATCACAACCTTACAATAACATTCCAACCTTATAACATACCTTGAGAATAAGAAAGACCTTAAGATAATCCCTTAGACTTCTCTTGCACACTAGAAGACACCCCAAACACCTTGTGTGCACCTCAAACTTGATCTCTTTATCAATTTCTCAAAAAATGTGGAATTATATCCTATATTTATAGTAATTATGTCCCCGAAAATTAGTTGAGTTGATCTCAACTTTTTCGCTGTGTTGTTGGACGAAACAATTCATACCTCCTCATTTCTAGGGAGTTAGAGGGACTTCTATATACCACTGGAAAATTATAAGAATAATCTTTCCAACAATGTAACTTGTGCTTCCATTTTAGTTATTTATGTAGGGTAAAAATTCCATCAAATATAGGGTATCCAAATTCCCTCAAATAATACTTTCAACAATCTACATCTTGCAATATTGATCTTGGACATTTGTAGGCTTATTCACTTGAATGTAGGGGCTTCTTGACCACACCTCTAGGGATTCTTCAAATCATCTTCCCATGAGGGTCATGCTTAAATCTACGCCATAACAAGACCACTTTGGAGACTCCTTCAAGTAAACTAATAGGCTTCTTCATGATCATCACCAATGACTGACTTTGACATCAATGACAACACCATTCAACTTCCGTTTGGTAAAATGGATTAGAGTGGTCTCACCGAAGGAATTTTGGGGGTGGGGACATTTAAAGAACATTCTTAATTTCTCTTGGGACCTCACGGGGCCTCTTTTGGGGGTAGAGTCCTTAAATTTAAGTATTTCCCCAACATTACCATCAAATGGGTTAATTTTTTGGAAAGCGTTGGTCACAACCTTTCCTCCAGTCGGGCATTAGACTGTCTGGAGGATAGGCAATGACAAGTTAGTCTAGATCGGGGAGGATCCTGAATGGGGGCAGGAAATGATTTTCTCTTCTCAGATTCTCTTCTTCATTCCATTCACTTGGTTAATATTTTCTCCTTGAATGATGTGAAGGAACAATCACCTCAACTCAGAGGTCATCAAGGGTGTAAATCCATGACCTCTCTCAGTTTGGTAGGGGATGAAACTATAGAATAGGATCGATATATCAACCTTCTGGTGTCCAATGATATTCATCTTTAGGAGGATGTAAAGGATACTCTCAGTTGGTCAAAGAATCCCTAATCTGTGGATTTTATGGCTAATTTGGGCTATAAATCCTAGTTTGAATCTCAATATGATGCCCCCAAGAAGTGGTGGTGGAGTCGTTTATGGAATATTAGCACATCATTGAAGAGAAAGACAACACTATGGATCGCTCTAAATAGAAAACTATTAACCTAGGAAATAGGATTCAAAAGAGGATGGGTTAGACCTAGCAGATGTCCATTATGCAAAATTCATGAAGAATCATCCTCTCACCTATTTATTGGATGTGTTTACGCAACCCATATTTACAAGCTCGTGAAAATGGAACTCAGTTTGAATTCTTATTGGAACAAGGATAAGTTGGAATATTACCTACAGGATTGGATGGGAGACAAAGTTGTGAAGGAGTATACTGGAATGCCTTGCTTCCTGGTATATTTGTTATGGTGGGACAACAATTCGAGCACATTCAAGGATAAGGAGATTCCTCCAGAAATCATCATAGAAATCATTCTTATTTTGACCAAGGAATTCATCGATGAGATTAAGAGAAAAAATCCAAGGCAACTAGTTATTCCAGATCTTGATTACGAGATTCCATGAGGTTTTTTTTATGGGGACTATCAAGGCCACCCCCCAATTTGTACGTTTGTGGTTGTTCTTCATTTGAGTCTATCACATTTTTTCGACGTCAGGTATGCACTAGGGAGAGGTACCAATAATAGAGAAAATTGTATCGCCCCCTCGACCTTGTTGGAGGCAGCTTTGAAGAAGGGAGTGAAAAAGTTGCAGATTATGGGAGACTCATAGTCAAATTGAGTATCAAAATAAAAAATTATGGCCAAAATATGATTGATTCTTCAGTGGAAAAAATATGCGTGAAGATCCTTAACACATGGTGTGTCGGGGGTGAAAGTGGATTCTCTGTCATCATGCCCTGTGTCGATTAGAAACATAGATATTTTGCCACTACGCCGATGATCAAAGAGAATCTCTTGCTAGTGTACGGATGGTCAAAGTGGTTTTGAAATGTGTGAAAAGTATCGATATGTGGTGTATCGACCATTCCAAGAGATTAGGATTTGAAAAGTGTTCCAACATATGGTGTGTCTACCGTCATGAGGGATTAGATCTGTGTGCAATTGCTAAAAGTGGAAAGGGGATTTAAAGGGTACATGAGGGATTAGAACTGTGCGCAATGATGAAACATGGAAAGGGTATTTAAAGGGCACATGAGGGATTATATTTGTGTGTAATGCGAAAATGTTGAAAGGGGATTTAAAGGGTATTAAAGAGCATGAGAGAAGCATTTAAATGATGTATCAAATAATGTTTAAGTGGGGGCTCACACATTTCATTATGTAAATAAAATAAAAGTGTTTAAATAATAGCTAGAAAAGGGGGGGTTCGGGGGATTTGTATGGGCTATTCCCCCCTTCCTCCACCTCATACCATATTTTTTCTTGTTATAAGGAGCTCAACGTAACCCTTGTTTTACTCAACCTTCACACATATAATTTTTTACCTTAAAACCATGTAGCCTTTATCACTTAGCTTTGACTTCCATGTTTTATATCAACGTTTGAATGTGTGAAGGGAACGTGTCAGGTTCAAAATATGATTTTATTAAAACTACAGTGGGATCGAGATGAAATTATATCATTGTTGTTATTAACCCAGCCACAACTTTAAAATAATATGCAACAAATAAATAGATTAGATCAAATATAATATGGCAAGACAAAAAACTCAAAACTCATAAGTTTATGCGGTTTGCCCAACTTCGGGCTACATCCACCAATCAAGGTATCGGTTTTCTTATTGTTCAAAGAATGAAGAGTTACAATAGCTCACACCATACATCTCACTGTATACATAAATTTACAGTCTTCCTCTCACAGTTTCAAGAAACCGAATTCATTAATTACACACCAATCTAATTCTATTTATGGTTTCTTGTTTCAACAACAACCAGATTCTATGAATTGATCCATATCGTTGCACAAGATATGGAAGAATGACCATCACCTAATCATTGAGTTGTTGTCACTGTTTAACAATCCCCACCTTGACAACAATTAACATGATACCTTGCTCCTTCTTTTTTTCATCACCTTTTCTGCAAGCCAAGAGAAGCCAAGCACCATCGTAGCTTCTCTAAAAGTATTGATTTTGTGAACATGTCTGCGCAGTTCTCTTTTGTATGAACCATTTCAAGAGAAATTCCACCTTCATCGATGACCTATCTTACAAAATGGTACTTAATAGGAATATGTTTAGTTTTACTATGGTAGGTTGGATTCTTGGCCAAGTGAATAGCACTTTGAATATCACAAAGTAGCTTTACTTTGTCCTGCATCCTTCCAAACTTACCAAACAAACCTTTTAACCAAACCTCCTCTTTGAAAACATGTGAAGCATCAATGTATTTTGCTTCTGTAGTGGATAAAGAAACACTGCTTTGTAGCTTTGATATCCAACTAATAGCTCCACATGCAAGAGTAAAGACATATCCTGAAGTTGACCTCATTTTTTCCAAATCATCTGCAAAATTAGAATCAACATATCCACAGACTAACTCACAACCACCATTATAGGTGATACAGTAATCACTTGTGCCCCTTAGATACTGAAGCACCCATTTCACTACTGCCCAATGCTCTTTACCTAGATTTTCCATATATCTACTGACAATCCCAACTACATGTGAAATGTTTGGTCTTGTACTAACCATTGCATACATTAAACTTCCTACTGCATTAGCATATTCTATTTGAGACATATGTTCCTTTTCTTGTTTTTTACTAGGACATAAACTCAAAGAAAGATTAAAATGGGAAGAGAAAGGTACATAAACTAGTTTCACACTGTTCATACCAAACCTCAAAATTATTTTCTCGACATACTTTCGTTGTGACAACCAAAGCTTACCATTCATCTTGTCTCTAAATGCCCAAAATCTATTTTTTTCTCCTAGATCTTTCATATCAAACATCCTATCCATTTGATCCTTTAACCTGTTGATCTCGGTTTGGATTTTTCTTGCTAAAAGCATATCGTCAACATACAATACTAAGATAATGAATATTCCATTATTCAATTTCTTAAAGTAGAAACAATGATCATACTCACTCGTATAATTTTGGCTCATCATGAAAGAGTCAAATTTCGTGTACCATTGTCTGGGCGACTGCCTCAGACCATGCAGTGATTTCTTGAGCCTGCAAACAAATTTCTTGTTGTGATTCTGAACAAACCCTTCAAGTTGTTCCATGTAAATCTCCTCATCCAAATATCCATGTAAGAAAGAAATATTAACATCTAGCTTCTCCAACTCCAAATCAAGTGACACAACTAATTCTAACAAAATTCGAATTGAAACAATCTTAACAACTAGTGAAAAAATATCATGAAAGTCAATACCTTCTTTATGAGAATATCCTTTTGCAACCAACCTTTCTTTGTACCTTTCTACCTTATCATCAACACCCTTATTTAGCTTGTAGACCCACTTGCAACCTGTATTTTTCCTGTCTCTTGGAAGTTCTACCAAGTTCCATGTAGCATTATTCACTAAAGCATGTGTTTCATCCTTCATTGCTTCTTTCCATTTTTCACTGTTGGAAACCTCCACAACTTCATGATAGCACGAAGGTTCATCATCATTAGTGTTGAAAGAAACTGATGAAACAAAATCATCATACCTTCTTGGAGGAACTTTGACCCGTGTAGACCTCCTTAGGGAAGTTTATGGTTCATCCACAATCTGTTGAATTTCATTATGATCCATGTTTTCTTCTGTAGGAACCTCTTCATGAACATCTTCAAAAACTTGTTCATGTTCACTTTGATCAGTAGTTGAAGGAGTTTCAAACTGAATCTGTTGATATTTCAATACTTCTACCTGTTTCATTTAAATATCTACATCTGATTTGATGAGAGATGATTCATCAAATATCACATCTTTGTTAATGGTGATCTTGTGGGAAGTAGGATCCCACAACCTATACCCCTTAATACCATCACCATATCCAACAAAGATAAGCCTTTTTTATTTTGGATCTAATTTAGAACGTTGATGTTTCAAAATTAGAGAATAGTCTTCACAACCAAAAACTTTAAGATTAGAATAATTACAAGGGTGACCTTTACATACCTCTTTAGGAATCTTGCACTCTATTGTTGTTGATGGTGATTGATTCACCAGATAACAAGTTGTATTTAATTCTTCTGCCCACAGTTCCTGTTGCAAGTTGGCGTTACTAAGCATACTCCTTGCTCTCTCTAGAAGAGTCTTGTTCATGCGTTCAACAACTCCATTTTGATGAGGAGTATAGGAAGTAGTTTTATGCCTATCAATCCCAAACTCCTTGCATTAGTTCTCAAATTCCATTGACGTAAATTCACCACCATTATTAGTTCTTAAACATTTAATGGACCTACCAATGCTCTTTTCCACTAAAGCTCTAAACTTCTTGAAAACTGTAAATACATCAGCCTTTCTTTTCAACATATAAACCCACACTTTCCTAGAGAAATCATTTATAAAAGTAACAAAGTATGGTGATCCTCCATACTAAATAGTAGGGGATGGTCCATAAACATCAAAATGGATATAATCAAGGATTCCCTCATTGGCGTGTCTTTCAGTTTTAAATCTCTGCCTATTCTGTTTTCCATAAATATAGTGCTTGCAGAAATATAACTTTAAATACTTTAGACTAGGAAGTAACTTGCAATCAGATAATACCTTCAATCCTCTTTCGCTCATATGGCCCAATCGTTGATGCCACAATCAAACAAAATTACAGTCATTCTCAGATACAATTGTCGCATGATCTCACTTGATTCTTCCTTCTAACAGAAACAATTTTTCAACCTTCTTCGCTTTCATAACCAGTAGGATTCCTTTGTAGACCTTCATAACTCCACCTTCAACAATACTTTTATATATTCCAGTATCTAAGACTTCCAAAGAGATTAGGTTCTTCCTAAGCTCAGGTACATGTTTCACATCAGTTAGTATCTTAACAGATCCATTAAACATCTTAATTCGAATGCTACCAATTCCCACAACTTTACATGATATATCATTTCCCATGTAAACAATTCCATTGTTTATAGA
The DNA here is from genome assembly GCA_000966675.3 of Picea glauca. Classification (NCBI taxonomy): domain Eukaryota; kingdom Viridiplantae; phylum Streptophyta; class Pinopsida; order Pinales; family Pinaceae; genus Picea; species Picea glauca. Next base: position 697,496 of record JZKD02S2420854.1, read on the forward strand.
CCGGTAAGTAATAAACTAGTGTCTATGAAGACGCATGTGATTTGAAGCACTAGAATATAATAACCACGGTGGATCATAACATGAAACAATACCAATTGTTAAAACTTCATCAGGCATACCTGAACTTGTTGCTAAACCTGTTTCAGTTGCGTTTTCTTCCTTCGTCTCTTTTGGAGGGTCTTCTTTCGATGCTTGTTGTCGCTTCCAACAATCCTTCTTCATGTGTCCAGATTTTCCACAAAACCAACACTTAATTTTGCTCTTATTTCCCTTCAAATTTGACCAAGAGAAATCCCTCTAAACATGTCCTCTTTCCTTAGGTCTTCCTCTGACCACCATCGCCTCATATGTAGAGGTTTCTAAATTGGATTTCTTCCTTGTTTCCTCAGACAGTAAAGCTCCAACAATAACATCAAACTCAATACTTTATGTTGAACTAAAACTAATAGAGGTAACAAAGTGATCCCATGACTCAGGCAAAGAACACAATAATGTAATCGCCTTGTCTTTAGATTCGAATTTCACTCCCATGCTAGTCAAATGGACTAAAAGAGTATTAAAAGTATTTAAATGATCAGTTATTTTTGTACCTTCCTTCATGTGCAAACAGTAAAATTGTATTTTAAGGAAGATCCTATTCATCAAGGATTTTTTCATATACAAGCTTTCCAGCTTCGTCCACAAACCGATTGTTGTCTTCTCTGTAACAGTGTTGAACATAAAATCATCGGCCAAACACAGACGTATGGAACTTAGTGCTCTCACATCGATCTCTTTCCACTCTTCATCTGAAATGGTCGTGGGTTTCTTTGATTTTCCCAAAAGCGCCTTCACCACGCCTTGTTGCACAAGCAAATCGTGTATCCTCACCTTCCAGATCTCAAAATTGTTTTTTCCATTGAACTTCTCGATTTCAAACTTAGTACTCTGAGTTTTCGTCATTAGAAGAAAAAATTCCAAAACCAATACTTATAAAACTAAACCCTTTATATGAAAAATAATCTTATACTTAAAGATTAAATTCAAAACTAATGGTGAAAAAGTTTTAAAATATATATATATTTTATACCTTAATAAAACCTTTTACCAAATCCAAAAAAAATTCAACTCTTTAAAATTAATATTTAATATCCTTTATATGGAATCCACCTTTAAACATCCA
>JZKD02S2420854.1:711912-737563 GCA_000966675.3 Picea glauca
CCAAGGAGACATTTTCATTTTGAATCATCTTGGACTTGAACATTTAAGTGGGGTAAAAGGAGGTTGCCCCCTTGAAGAGGCTTATTATCTGAAATTATCTCTTTTTCAAGGTGTATCAATGATGAAGTGCAATAGAGTATCCTTCACCCACATCGTGAATAAAAGAGGCGCTCGCCTTCCTCTGGTTCATCGGATTCACCATGCTAGATCTTGGTGGTGGCAATGATGGCAGTGGATTCCGCATCAATAATTTGTCTCCCCTTTTCTGGTTCTGACTCAGAGTGGGAACCCACATTTGATTCAAAGGCTTTCACCTCAACCACCAACGACTTGTTTGTGTGGAAATCAACAATGTTATGCCAGGGGCTCTTATGGAAGTCACACCACTTCCTGATGTCTTTCTTTGGATTTCCATTTTCCTTCTTTGTTGGCAGATTAGACTAGTTTTCCTGAGGCTATCCATATTTTCTTTTCCATTTTATCTGCGGGTTGGGGATGCCCTTTCCCTTCTTCTACTGTGAGAGGTTCCCAGACCCAAAATGTTTCATCTTTTGTTTAAGCTTCTGCTCAATTTTGACAACATATCGATAGGCCGTGCCCAAGGACGAGATGTTCAGAAACTCTATTTCTATTTGGATGTATCTATGCATACTACCATGATACTTGAGCAACAAATTGCACTCAGAATATTTGATACCCATCTTGGTGCATAAGGTATGGAAGATATTTGTGAACTCTGGCACTATTTGGTCCCTTTCCTGCGACAGTGTGGTCCATCTTGTATACAGGTCGTCATAAATTCCAACAGGGTAGTATTGTTCCTTAACATAATCCTTGAAGGACTCCCAGGTGAGTGGGACTATAAATAATGAGCGTTTCTTTGTTTCCTTTTACTCATAGAAAGTCTCCCACAAATATTTGACATGGGGGACAACTTTAAGGAGTGCAAATGTAATATTTTTTCTATTGGAAAAGTTATGGACAAAAAAATTCCCTTCTAGCAGATTCAACCATTTTCCTACAACATCTACATCTATCTGACCTTCAAATATAGGAATATCAAAGTTGATCTGTACCTTGAAGGGGGAGGTGCCTCCGCTTAAGGAAGATTCATCACCTATTGGTAGTCGTCAAAGGATTTTCACAAAACTATCCATCATCTCATTCCCCTCTTGTGCGATGGCTTCCTCGAGAAACAGTTTGAAAGGATCTCCTATCCCATCATCATTCTTTTCTTCTACCATGGAAGGTTGATTGGGCATGTGAGAGATCTTGTCCTCAAGGGAAACAAGCTCAAGACCCAACTCTTTGTACCCTGACCTCGTTGAGGACTTGCACTAAGAATGACAAGGAGAAGACCACTCTAATACCACTGATTCAGATTTTATTAGAAGAACAAAATGAATAAAAATATATATTATTAACACAGGGATACAATGAACAATGAAAAATATATAGTAAAACTTGGCTTCTATTCAATAAATAAATATGTTGAAACTATTAAATGAAGATTGAAATAAGATTGCTAGAATGGTGACGACCTAGCTCTAAGAAGAGATGTGACGGTTGTGCTCATTCGCAAGAACAGGAGTACAATGAGGTTCCCAAGTCATTTTTACATCAAACATGAATGCCAAAACCATATACATCCAAAAACCTAACCCTGGGAGATGAAGCACCAAAATTCATGTGGGCCACGTTGGGGTAAGTTGGTGCATCAATTTCCTAGGGTCGTAAATTTCGCATAGGATCTTCGTTTTAGGTGCATGATAGCCATTTTGAAAGTTCTATCATAGGACTACACATTATTCCATCACACTCTAACACTGTCTACATTGTGATTGTGACCAGCCCCAAAAAGCTGTTTAGGGCCTCAAAACAGCCTAGAAGTTCAAGACCCAAAAATATAGGAAAATAACTGCCAAAATGAAAACTACATGTGAGACAGTTGGAATAGGTGGGTTTCCACTAATATCCACCTAGATCAATGTTATCATAGGAATTGTACTTGTGCAAATCCCACCACAAGATCCCCAAATCCTGTGTAACAATAGAAGAAACTACCATTGTCACCTTAGTAGGATCTTCCCTTGTTTTACTGAAGGAAGAGGTCCACAATAAGGGAGGACTCCTTGGTGATCTCAAGGGATAAAATAACAAGTTTAGTATCAAAGCCTACCACCCCTATCTTCATCATTGGCTTGGTGGTCTAGGTCTAGGAAAGAGAAGAGGTTGAAGGTGATTTTTGTACATGATCGAAAGAAGAACATTTTGTAGAATATACACAACAATTACTAAGCTAAAGTATGCAAAAAAACTCTTTAGACTCTAGAGAAGATATATTTCAATGGATGTCACAAATTTTCAATAGTAAACAATTATGTAACAACATTAAATTATTTGTAACAAAACTAATAATTAGTGCTCAGAAATACCACAATTGACCATGAAAAGTAAGCATAGAACCAATAGAGTATTATCCAATTCTTAGAGGAGATTTTTGAGTGAGTTAAGCCACCTTCAGATGAGTGTATGCATAAAATTAATGTAGTTTTAGATGGTTGTAGCAAACTCTTATAACAAAAACAAATAATATAGTGAGTTTTCTAGGGTTAGAGTTAGTAGATTTAGTAGAACAATTGAGATATTTGGAAAAGAGGGTTTATCAATCACTTTCACCACACGAATCATTTCTATACTAGTGCCTTTATAGGGCTATAGAGTCCCAAATGCATCTACTTGAAACCATTAGAGCGAGTCTAAACCCTAAGGTGCAAGCACATTTGGGCCCCAGGATTTAGAATTTGAGGAGAAGGACATCTAGGGTGCAAGTACATTTGGGACCTAGATATCATTTCTCCCTTATTGTAGCTTTAACTAGGTCAAAGATCAACTATATAGGTCTAAAATCCTAAAGTTCTAGCACTTTAGGGATTTAGGTTTCTTAGCCTAGTAAGAAAAATTCACAAATTTTGGAGAAGTAAAACTTTGTGAGAGGAAGAATCACTTATGTTCCTCTCTTAGGGTTTCAACAAAACAAGAATTCTTGCAACAAAATAGCAATCTCACCATAAACATAAACAACATAACATAGAATTTGCAGAAATTTACTTACTTCATCCAAGAAACCATTAACATTTAACCCTAATTGTATAAATGTCCATCCAAAATCAGCAAACCATCCACAAGAGATCCATTCCAAGAATAAAACATGAGAGAGAAATACCAATAACCCCTAAGGGGCCGAAAATTTCAATAGCTCTCACAATGGTGAGGAAAATATGATGATCAAATGAAAGTGAGGGTTATCCTTTTTATATGAGGCTCTCATAGCATATTTGTCCACATAAAATGTCAACATAAAAATAGAAGTGTGGTCGATTCCTCATTTTCCCTTTAGAAAATGTAATAAAAGTAAAATATACCATAATGATTCACATGTGTGAGACTTCAAGCCTCCTTAGGAAAAGAGGGTAACTCCAAAGGCCACCTGACATCAATATGGAGCAAGGTGGGAGAAAGTGATGTTTCTCCTCATCGAAGTGCATGCCAACTATCATCAGTACCCTAGGTATCCATAAAACCCTAGTTTCATCAAACCCTAGAAGATGATGTCATCACCAAAATAAGGTCAGCTTCCAAGATCCAGGTGTTGCGTCCAGGCCCTAGGGAGTTTCATCTCATATTCGCAATGTCTCTAATTATATGTTGTTGCAACATTCCTAATCCTAGTGAAAAATAATTCATGGGGTACACTTCCTAGCCTATGGGCTTCTAGCCCATTTGTGTGCCATCATTACTAAATTTTCTCATACCAATCCCATATGTCTATTGTTCAAGTTTCCAAGGGTCTGAGAGATGATATATAAGGGTGGTGGGTCACCAAATGACCCATTGTTCTCAACCATAGGTGACAAGGTCCTGCAAAAAAGGTACAATGTCCCGGGTACAAGCCCAAGATGTCCCTCAAACAACCATGTTAGGTCCATCCAAGGAAAAAAATAATAATAAGACAAGGTTAGCCAAGGTTCACAAAAAACACTAGTCCTTAAATCATGCAAAGTAAGCTACAACTTAAGATATAAGCCATTGTTATAGCACAAATTTCCACACATATGCATTTGTGACATGGCCTAATCCTTCCCCTAGCTTGCTAATCAAAATCCCAACTTCCCTCATCAAATTCACCTAAAAAAATTGAATTTTTATTATATATGTGGGTTTCCCTTTTGAAACATGTGAACATCCACACCTTGCTAGCTTACAACTCGTGGATTCCCTAAAAAAAGGAAAAAATAAAATAATTCTATTTTTTCGAGTAGGGATTTCAGTTGGGCTCATTTCCCAACCTCCCTAAGCCCGTACCAAATGGAATTAAACCTCCTTGATCTCTCAAGGATGCTATAAATGCACCATTCAGGGCATGGATGTGGAGGAAGAACTAAGGTGCAAGATCATGCTGGAAAAGTTTTAGCAAGCTTCCCTAATCCCTTCATTCTCTAAGTAGCATCCCATACCTGGAAACTCATTTTTCATTGTTCCTTCCTTTCTCTATATAACTACAAGGTGTGTTCCTATCCTTGTTGATTTATCCAAGGAAGAGCCTTATCGCTTGAGTTGATTCTTGAAGGTATTTGGAGGAACCCAGGGCAGTTGGCTCTGAACCAATGTTGAACGTTGAATCAAGATGTAACTACTTTTCTCACATTGTTGGTAATAGAAGAGTTATATTTCCCCCATATTGTGTGTTTATTGGTTCATTATATGCAAATTTATTTTATATACGGTTGAATCTATGTACATGATATATGATATATGAACATATAACCACCTTATAGCAGTCTATTCTTGGTTTCATATTGCAATCTAGTTCCGACATAAATCAAGAGTGCTTCAAGAAGCGAGATAGGAGATCGACATTGAACGAAGGATTCAAGGTGTGAGGCCTCTCGTTCTTCCTCTCCCTCTCTCCCTTTATAAAATTAGTTATTTCTTGTATGCATTGATATAGATGAGGGTAGGTTCTATATTCTAAATTTCATCTTGCTTTTTTGTGACTTGACACAAGATCACAAGGGGAAAATCCCTTAATCATAATTGGCGACCATAATGGGGACTCTCCTAGTTTGGGCCATTTCTTAGGGTTTCTTGTTTTCTCTTGATTTTTGTGATTTTATGTGTTTTCCAGATTTCTTTTATAAAGATTCATCCTCTTAGAAACTTTTGGTAAATTTTTTGAAAGCCCCCCTTATGGAGTGGCTTTTTATTTTTTCAAAAATTTCAATCCCATTTGAGACTTTCCCTTCTATATGTTGAATCATCTTGTCAATGATGTCAATGGTTTGATTGATTGATGTCAAGTGATTGTTTGATGGATTAATCTCATTGATTGATGTCAAGTTATTGATTGATTGATTGATTGATGTCTAATATAATATGTATTGTCCTTGATGTTAATACATAGATGAAAATGGATCAATGAGTTGTCATTGATATGATGAATATCAATGAGTTTTCATTGATACATGATGGATATGAATTGATGTGGTTTCATTGGTATATGATGCATTGTTGAGTTGACTCATTATTGTCTTATCATGATTGATAAGGTGCAAAAATGGATGAACTCCAAAGTTGTCCCCTTATGGTGAAAGCCCTCACGGGAAGACGCTTTTTGGATTGAGTTATCCTAGAACAATGGTTGGAGGACCCATGTTTGTATGTGAAATAATGAGATGAAGATCAATGAATTTTTTGGTGAAACTATCCTAGATGGATAATGCTCATCATGTCATTTCCGGTGGTATGTGGAATGTCACATAACTCCTCACGGTTTGAGAGTTACGACCTTACGAAGTTGAAGGACCCTCACATGGTGGCTTGAAGCCCCAAAATGTCAAAGAAGTCAAAGTGCTTGAAAAGAAGAAATCATTATTTAAATGATAAAGTAAAATGACAAAGTCAAGGTGGATTATTTAAATAATAAATAGAAGTGACAAAATCAAGAAGGAATATTTAAATGATAAAGTATTGGAGAACTTTCTATTTAAGGAAAGTGGTTAACCCTAAAATAAGGAAATTAGGTTAAGTGACCTAGAAATGGGCTAAGTCACCTAGAGGATTAAAGTATAAATAAGATAGTAATGGTCTCTTGAAAAACATCCTTTTTGTGGATCAATGGAGAACTTCTTGTGAGAACATTTTGGTGTGGATCTCTTGAGCATGATTGAAGATCTATTCTGAGAAAGAGAGAGTGAGGAGGATCTCATGGACACATTGAATTTTCAACAAGTGTGAGATCATGATGGTGAAATTCTCGGAATTACAGAAAAAACCCTATTTTCTGGTGCGTACACAGGTTGTCTGTGTATAGGGTGTGTAAACGAAAGTTGTTTGTGTACAAGGTGCATACAGTACGCGGGTTGTAAGTGTATAGGGAGCGTACATTGGAAAAAATCATGGATATTTGTGGTTGCGTTGATGAGAAGTTGTTGAACACTGAAGCAGGTTCTAGATATGCATTCTATGGGATCAGATCTATCACTGAGACACTAGTATGGTTACATTATTGTCTTGATGTATAGTATTGTTTCTTGTGTTGTGAATTCTTAGGGAATTCTTGGTATGGCTGATGTGATGTGGTTTAAGTTCGTTGATGCAGTGAGAATTACTCTTGTGATTTAGTTGTGATATGATTTCTATGGCATATTAGTTTCTTATACATGATTTAGTTAGCATTCATATTGATTGGTTGTGGAGAATGAGTAAGATGTTGCAGAGCTTGGATGTATTGTGACTGGCTGGTGGTCAGTTTGGACAGTGAGAGAATGAAGAGAATGATAAATTGGTTGCAAAGGATCTAAGTTAATATTGAAGGATAAACCCGAATAGCTCAGGCATGTTGTAGTACTGCTTGGGAGTGTATACATGTGGGTTGTACTACTGGTAGGGCGCGTACATATGCGTGTTGCACTACCGACAGGTTGTGTACCTGTTATAGATTGATATAGATTGAGGATTTTTGCCTAATCTCAGTTGGTGCTGAGTGTGTAAGTTTAGTCTTGCATGATAGAGTTGGTGATCTTGTAGAGTTGTACTCTATTCAATTGTTCTGAAAAACCCCAAGGATTATAGTCCGTAATAAAAATAAAATTGTACATACATCTTGTGTTCTTTGTGTTCCTTGTGGTGATGACTTGTTGATGATATATTTCTGATATATGTTGTTGATATGTGTTCACATCTAACTGGTTATAAATGACAGTAATGAGTAATGAGTAAAATGTTGATGAGATTACATTTGAAGATAATGGAAGAAACAATTTGGAAGGTAGTTATTGGTGGATCAGTTCCTTTCAAGAACAAGTCAAAGTTTGCAGCTCAAAGGGAAGGAAAGAAGAATGACGCATTCGCTCTCACGACCATTCTTAGTGGACTCTTAAGCCCTATCAAAGAAAGCATGGGACAATGAACTTCCGCCAAGGATCTATGGCTAAAGCTAGAGGAGACATATCAAAACAAGGAAGAATATGATGAAGACCACTTCATCAAGATCATTAAAGGTAAAGATCTCGAAATACTCGTGAATGCATTATTTCTAAATGTGATCTTGAAAACATTTCAAATGAATACAAAGAATCAAGTGATAATGGTAGCACAAAGGAAAGCAAAGAATGATGTGATGATGTTGGAAAAAAGGAAGATCCCAAAAGTATTTCAAATGAAGATATAGAATCTCCAAAGACTCTTGATTGCAATGATTCAAAATGTGATAATGTTGAATATTTCTCATGTGAATAAGAAGATATAGAAATGGTTGATGTAAAATTTGATGGAATTTATCCCATGGAAAGAATAAAAGAAGATATATTAGATCTTCAAAAGGAAGTTGAAGAGGATTTATATAGATATAGCAGTGATCATTATTATATAGACTATAACTATCTTTCAGATAACACTAAGAAGTTTCTTAGGAGGAGTCAAAGGAACATCTTGAAGTTAAAAGGAATGCTAAAAGAACAAGAAGAAAGCAATAAGACTCAATTGGAAGAAAAGGAATAAGAGATCACAAGACTAACGAATGAAAAAGAAGATATGAAGGTAGATGATGAGATTAGCAAAAGTTTTGAACTATTGTCCATCTCAAGAACCAAATTGAAGAACCCAAAAGGGTAGAAAAACTATTGACGGATCAAATAAATGAAAAGGAAGAGTCATGTCATAAGTTAGAAGATGAATTTTTTGACCTTAGAAAGAGGGTAGAGAAGTCAAACAAATTCTTGAATAGTTCAAGAATCTTGGATGAGATCTTGGAAAGTCAAAGATCACCATGTGATAAATCAGGACTTGGATACAAGGAAGAAGCTACACATGTTGAAGCAAGCACCTCAAAGAAGCATTAGGTAATTCCATCAAACAAGGAAGACAATGTTGCAAAGAAACCATCTACAAAATGCAAGGAAAATCTCAAAAGAACAAAGCAAGGAAGACATCAAGAAGCTATTCTTGGGACACCAAAGCAAAGGTATGAAATTATTTTTCATGGGCATTGTTATTCATGTAATTTATATGGTCACAAATCTTTTGAATGTAAATCTTATGAAAGGAGATATAATGGAATATTTTATAACACCATGAGGTGTTGGATATGTGATCAAGTAGGACACATTGTTGTTCACTGTAATTCCATGAGATGCTACAACTATAGTGGATTTGGCCACAAATCCCAGGAGTGATGGAACATAAGAAGAAATTCCATGATGAGGACTTCACATAGAATGGCTAGAAGAAGGAATGAAGTAAGGAAGGGAGACATATTTGAAAAGATGGATGCTCATAGCTCAAGTTTTGAAGAGCAGGGACATCTATAGAAGTGGGTAAAGAAGACAGAGCAGCCATAATAGAATGAAAGACTGAAGGGAAGCTCAAAAGTTTCATCTACTGAGGCATACGTGGGTGACAGTGGTATCAGTCACGTACATACGTAGGATGACCTTGTATAGGTCATGTACATACACAAGTTTTCTATGCAACAGGTCGCATATATGTAGTGAGGCCTAAGAAAATGGGCTATGCACAGGGATTGGAGTTTGATGTGATGGTATAACTCTGTGATGCATGGTCTAACATGGTTTATTACAAGTTCCAACACCATTTGTTGTAGGTTCTCATGATTGTATAATGAATTATGTAAGGTGATGATGTAAAATAAAATCTTGTGTGCATGGCACTAACTCATGAGTATGGATTGATGCATTTTCTATTGAAGAAAAATGTTGGTTATAACAGTGAAGTTATGGCACCTTGGTTATGTGATATATCTTGATGATGTATTATTGGAAGCTTACTTGTTGGAAAATTTGATGCATGCATTTGGCATATGGATGGGCTACACGTTGGGACATGTGGTTGGTGAGTTGATGAGATGATCATGTTGTACATCATTGATGATCTATAGTTGATGCATGAATGGTACATTACTAGTACATTGGTAGAGGCACCTACTAGCAGGTTGATTGGCACATGTTTTATGGAGGATTTGGCATACATGTATGGAATTCATAATTTTGTGGTGTTGGTGCATGATTGTGTACATGTTTTGATACATTCATATATGGCATATGCTTGATGATACTACACCATTGGTACTACTTGATTAGCACAAAAATTGGTATTTGTTTATGATACTTGGTTCATGATGGAGACATATCATGAGTGATATGACACATTGTTTGGCATGTTGGTAGATGCACATGGTTGGGAAATTGGTAGATGCACATGGTTGGCATATTGGTAGATGCACATGTTGGCATGTTGATATAGGCATATGATTGATACATTCCATGGATGATATCTTTTGGCACATTGCATGATGTTGATGTACATAGGTGTTGTGCATGATGAGAACACATTTTTGTACATAATGTACTTGGTTGATATTTTTCTCATGATTATTTATTTCATTGTTGACATATTTTTTTCTTCATGATGCTTGGTATGGCATGAGTTCAATGCATGAACATGTCCAAGGATCATTATATGGTAGCACATTGTTCATCTTGCAGAGAAGATAGGGGAGACATACCCATAGGGGGAGTCATTCTTCTTCCCATGATTTTAGGAGGAGATATTTATCATATGCATACCTAGAAAAGAGCCCCATATTTGAAGAAAGAGCACAGAAGCATAACTCTAGGGGGAGAAATGGTCACATGGGGGAGTATGTTCGATGTATATTTAGAATTACATTAGAGTTATATCCCTTGTTCAAAAAGGGGAGATATTATTCAGAGGAAGATCAAAGGCACTCAGACAGGGGGAGCGGCCCCAAGAGGAAAATGGCCCCTTTGCCATTGATGTCAAAGGGGGAGAGTTAATAAAATTGATGTGATTGATGTTTATTGATGGGTAGAGATAGTCACATTGACTATTGATGTAGAGAATGATGTATCTACATGTTGACATCAATAATTGGTAATTGGTGTTGACATCAATGTTGGTATTGCCATCAATGCCAAAGGGGGAGATTGTTGAATCATGTTGTCATTGATGCCAATGGTTTGATTGATTGATGTCAAGTGATTGTTTGATGGATTACTATCATTGATTTATGTCAAGTGATTGATTGATTGATTACTGTCTAATATAATATGTGTTGTCCTTGATGAGAATGCATATATGAATATGGATCAATGAGTTGTCATTGGCATGATGAAGATCAATGAGTTGTCATTGATACATGATGAAGATGGATCGATGTGGTTTCATTGGTATATGATGCATTTTTGAGATGACTCATTATTGTTTTATCATGATTGATAAGGTGCACAAATGGATGAACTCCAAAGTGGTCCCCTTCTGGTGAAATCCCTCATGGAAAGATGCTTTGCAGATTGAGTTATCCTAGAAGAATGGTTGGAGGAGCCATGTTTGTATGTGGAATAATGAGATTAATATCAATGAATTTGTTGATGAAACTATCCTAGATGGATAATGCTTTTCATGCCATTTCCGGTGGTATGTGGAATGTCACATAACTCCTCACATTTTGAGAGTTACGGCCATACAAAGTTGAAGGACTCTCACATGTTGGCTTGAAGCCCCGAAATGTAAAAGAAGTCAAAGTACTTGAAAAGAAGAAATAATTATTTAAATGATAAATTAAAATGACAAAGTCAAGGTGGATTATTTAAATAATAAAGAGAAGTGATAAAATCAAGAAATGATAAAGTGAGGTGACAAAATCAAGAAGGAATATTGAAATGATAGCATATTGGAGAACTTTCTATTTAAGGAAAGTGGTTAACCCTAAGATAAGGAAATTAGGTTAAGTGACCTAGAAATGGGTTAAGTGACCTAGAGGATGAAAGTATAAATAAGATAACAATGGTCTCTTGCAAAACATCCTTTTTGTGGATCAATGGAGAGCTTCTTGTGAGAGATTCTTGTGAGAGAATTTTGGTGTGGATCTCTTGAGCATGATTGAAGATCTATTTTGAGAAAGAGAGCACGAGGAGGATCTCATGGACGCATTGAAGTTTCGGCAGGTCTAAGATCATGACGGAAAAATTGTCAGAATTATAGAAAAACCCTATTTTCGGGTGCGTATGCGGGTTGTCTATGTATAGGGTGCGTATACGAAAGTTGTCTATGTACAGGGTGAGTATAGTACATGGGCTGTCAGTGTACAGGGAGTGTACAGTGGATAAAATCATGAAGATTTGTGGTTGAGATTATGACAATCTATTGAAGACTGAAGCAGGTTCTATATCTGCATTCTATGGGCTCAGATCTGTCACTGAGACACTGGTATGGTTACATTATTGTCTTGATGGATAGTATTTCTTGTTGTGTTATGAATGCTTAGGGCATTATTGGTATGGTTGTTGTGATGTGGTTTATGTTGGTTGATGGAGTGAGCAATACTCTTTTGATTCAGTTGTGATATGATTTCTATGGTATACTAGTTTCTTATACATGATTGAGTTAGCATTCATATTTATTGGTTGTGGAGCATGAGTAAGCTATTGGAGAGCTTGGATGTATTGTGACTGGCTCGTGGTTAGTTTGGACAATGAGAGACAAAAGAGAATGATAAATTGGTTGCAGAGGATATGATTTAATCTTGAAGGATAAACCCTAATAGATTAAAAGGTATACATAGGTTGTAGTACTTCTTGGGCACATATACACGTGGGCTATACTACTGGTAGGGCACGTAGATATGCATGTTGCACTACCGACAAGTCGCGTACCTATTGCAGATTGATATATGTTGAGGATTGTTGCCTCATCTGAGTTTGTACTGAGTGTGTAAGTTGATTCTTGCATGATAGAGCTGGTGCTCTTGTAGAGTTGTACTCTATTCAGTTGTTGCTAAAAAACCCCAAGGATTGTAGTCTGTCATAAAAATAAAATTGTACATACATCTTGTGTTCTTTGTGTTCCTTGTGGTGATGACTTGTTGATGATCTATTGTTGATATATGTTGTTGATATGTGTTCACATTTAATTGGTTATAAATCACTGCAATGAGTAATGAGTAAAATGTTGAATGCTAACTAATGAGTTTTGTGAAAGAGGGAAGTTTTGGGAAAAATATTCCCACACTCATTCACCCCCCCCCTCTAAGTGTGGTAGGTGAGTCTAACACTATATCCCATGAACATCCATGTTTTTATTATGTATGAATCACAAATATCCATGAGCCTTAGTATACACAGTTGTGGACTTGTGTAAAATTGAGTTTTTTGGAAAAATCTCTCTTAGTCTGGGAGTCTTGGTTGGTTCTTCAATTTTGACTGAGCCTCATGGGTGTCTTTATGCTTTCTGAAGTCTTTAAAAACTTGTTAATCACATAAAGAAAGAGAGATATTTAATTTTTTGGAGTCAGTTCTTGTTTATAAGGTTTTTGGGTTGACTGATAGGTCAATATTCTTTTCCTAGGTTACATGTCCAGTCTTGCTAAGTTTTCATTTACTCTTGGATGATAGATTTCTTTCTCTATACTCGCTTCTCCCTATTTACAAAAGAAAAACAAAATTGCATTTGTTTTGCTTTTTGTTTCTTTAAGACAAAAGACAAAAACAATATACGTGTTTGCCAAGTTTCTTATTTTCTTGAACCCTTCCTCTGGATTATTGAAAGAAAAGATTTGGTTAACTAGCATTCAAGTTGTTTTTCATTATATTTTTATTTGGTAGTGGTAGCATTTTTTTCAAAGAAAAGAACCTATGTTTGCAAAGTTTTTCATTTTTGTTTTTTATTCTTCCTTCAAGAGAATATTCTAGGTTGCATTACAAAGTGTTTAAATATTGCACACAAAAAACACTTTGTTTTCATTGCTGAAAAGAAAAGAGTTTCGTTTCAATAATTTTTTCACACCTTTTTCATTTGGAGAAACCGCATAATGCATTGTGTTCTTAAGTGATTTTCTTTTGGAGTGTGCCATAAACACCATTCAATTTTCATTCGTGAATTTTGTTGAGTAAAAAAAACCCCTAAAGTGAATGATTTACTAAAACTTTATTAGACATCTTCACTTATATAGGGTACATGAACAAGTTTAGGCTAGGGCCTTGGTTTAGGGTGGAGAGTAAATTTCTCCAAGGCCAGAAAAAAAACGTAGGAATCTGAGCTAGGGAGAGTCTAAATCCAATTATTGTATAAGTATATATAGGAACCTCCTCTAACATAGGATCTAAACACGAGGTTGCATAAAGGAGAGCCGAGGAGAGACCCATCCAGAGCTTAAATAAGCATAGTGGAAAGATCATATATTGGGGGTTTCTTTAGTACCCATACCTCAGTGAGAGGCAGTGATTTCAAGACTTCGAGCTTAGCTACCCTTCCCATACATTCGATCCCAACTGTCAAATTTACCCCTCAGACACTGACTGCAAGTTGGTGAACTTAGTGGCCATTCCTAGGGATCTCAGAAAGTGACTATGGGGGTTTTTCGTGGTACCTAGGGCAGATTTCACATCACACTTTTCAGTACTGCTATAGGTTTCCCCATGAAGCATGGGTACTTTCAACAGATAAGGATGGTTAGTGGATGTCGAGATAATCGCTTCTCGTTCCTTCGTTCATTGGTCCACTGGACTTAATCAACTTGTGCCTCCATCTGAAAGGCCTTTACCCTCCCTTGTGATTATTTCGGTATCGATACCTAATCCACTCGAGTCGTAATATTAATGAGGCATGTTTGTGTCTATTGTTTCCATATAGGAATTTTTCTAGTGGTGTGCTCAACAATCGTATACTTTCTTATATTGGCGTGTATCATGGTCCCATGGAGAGTTGACACCTCAAAGTGGTTGACCAACCACCCCGTAGATTGAGGAGAATTCATGGCCTTCCTCCTAAAGAAGAAGTTAGAAATAATTATCCTTTGCCTCTTTTAAGGAATCAACTTGATACGTTCGACACTTTCATGATGACTCGTTAGGCCAATATAATAGACTCAGAACCTCAAGAAGTTCATGTTTCGGAACCGTAGGAAGTAATCATTGAAGATATTAGAGTTTAAGACTTTACTCCTTGTATTAATACTTTGTTACTACTTTGTTAAGAGTTTAAGATCGGATCTTGCTGATAGTATCCCTCTTCATCGGCCCGCTATGGATGAAACTACCCCAATGTGTGTATTGGGAGTCCCTGCAACTCCCACCATGACGATTTTCATTGGAGGGATATTTCCTCCCAGTGTCTCTAGTTAAATGACTATTGTTAGTTAGTCAAATGTCATTGCTTGAACCAACATATTTCCTTCGTTGGTCCTTGGTCGTTGGTCCCACTCAAGCCATGAGTGAAGCTACATCTCTATGGAAAAAAAAAATGATTTTTCTTATGGTATGTCATCGATGGATGTGATAAATGTGTTGGAAGCATCGCAATCGACGTCCCATGCATTGAGTGTTGGTTTAGGGGGAATTATGACTCCTTACCAAACGTTTCCTTGGGGCGAAGTTCATATTCCTCCAAAGTTTCTATTCGTTGGGAGCAGGGCTTTATCGTCTTCCGACCCTAACCCCGCTTGGGGCTAGGGATATTATATGGGTAGCGGATCTCAGTCCACTAGTATTCCATCCACTTCATCCCCGTTCACATTGTATGGTGGTTTTGGAAGTAACCATTTCACCTTGTCTATAGTTTCGGTTGGAGGAAACCCCTTCCAAGGTCAATATGTTCCCATGCAAGGACATTTATCCTCACAAGGGACCCTGTTAAGGGGTACCCCTCTCCAAGTCTAGTGGAATCCAAACCCCTTTCCCGATCAGTTTAACCCCATGCCTAGAGTCTTTCCTTTGCAAGGGGGGTCTGTTGTGGGAAACCTTGGTGTTCCTTTCGGGAACTAGATAGGTGGAGGTTTTCCTCCATTCAACTAGGGTCAACAAGGTTTTATCCCAAGCCCTGGTCCTTTCGCGAACTCTTTCTGGCAACTCAGTGCCAGTTACAATCTATAGTCCTCTTTTCAGGCTTCTAATCAGTCGATCTCGTAGAGTAGGCTACCATTTCTGGAAATTATGCATATGCGAGACCTATCCAAGTATATTAATGACCTTATTTTTTATGATCCTGGCTAGTCTATGGTCCCAACCAAGTTACCTTTGGACATACCAAAATTTGAAGGAAAAAGTGGTGAATATCCACAGGACCACGTGATGACATTCCATTTGTCATGTTCATCTAATTCGTTGAATGACGACTCAATTTTCTTGTATCTATTGTATCACACTCTCACTAGAGGTTCCACCAAGTGGTACATAGAACTAGAAAGGGAGAGATACACCATGTTTGGTGAATTAGCCACAGTGTTCCTTAATCACTTCCAACTCCCTGTTCAATATGACACCAGTATAGAACTTCAATCCAACTTTGAATAGGACAAGGCTACACCCATTTCCTATCATATTCGGTAATGGAGGAGACGAAAGAGATTAATTAAAGAAATGGTTACATCAGATTTTCTCCTTGAGTGGTTCTTGAAATATTTACTCCCACATATTTCAAACGACATTGCAACTTTAGGAGTATTTTTGGAAGAGCAAGCGATTTTTAGGGTGCAACAACTAGAGCTTATTTACTCTCAATCTGGCATGCTCTATGAGATTATGCCAGATGCACTGAGGTTTAATCTTCACCTAGAAAATCCAAAGTCAAATCCACATGCTAATGACATTGTGGGTTCTGAAGATATGGTCAAAAACTAGATGCATAACTTATCTATCAAACAAACTGCGGTTGGTCTGGTGCCTGGCTCAACAACCCCTAAAATAGTCATCAATTTTTTATTCTTTGCACTCAAAGACTCAGAAGAGACCTCAACATCCTGGAGACAAAAAAGGAAAGGGGGAAAGAAAGGTGGTGGGGGCAATAATAAAAAAATTGATAAGAATGCTTAGAGGGAAAAAGATGAAAAAAGGAAGGTGAAGTTCCCTTTTAAGATTTTTGGTGATGATTATCTTAGGCATTAGTGCCAAAAATTAGAAGAATCCCAATGCCTTATGAAGTTGAAAAAACAACAAAAAAAAACTCATGGTGTTGAACAACCCTTTCCCACAAGGGTAGAACTTGCAGGGTGGTTCTTCCAACCTCAACCAATAAGGGGGAATTTCAAGTGCACCCCAAACATACATATACAAAGGAGTCGTGAGAATTCCCAGTCATAAGAAGCTACATACCATCGAATTGTTGACTATAGATCATGATTATAATAACTCAGAGTCGGCAGACAAAGGAAAAAAGGATTCAAAGGATCAGACACCTCTACACATAGAGAACCTAAGAAAGAGACAATGTCTCACATACCTAAGGGTGTATATAAAGGGAAAACACAAAACCATAATGTGAGAGCCACCCCCATCTACTCTATCGTCAAAGAATTGGTTCAAACCCTGTGTGCAATGTCTTCTTTGGAAGTACTCCAAAGTTTCCCCATGCAATGTGTTGTGTTATTGTCTGTGATAAGAGTCATTGATTCTACCAGTCAACTCGTGATGAAGTTCGATACCACTGATGTCAAGCCTCGTCTTCCCTATCATGTGGAATTCAAGATCAATTTTGTTTCTAATAATTTTTTGATCAAGAGGGTCGTCATTGATGAAGGTGCTTCGACGTGCGTAATGTCCTTGTCTTGTTGGAAAGCTATTGGTTCTCTAGAGCTTACCCCTTCCATGACTCTCTTGAAATATTTCGATGGATGATCGTTCCAAACCCATGGAATTATTTATTCTTGTCCAATAAGGTTAGGAGGAAAATCTGTTTGTGTATAGGTTGAAGTAGTCGATGCGTCGCTCGACTATAATTTATTACTTGGGAGAAGTTGGTATTACGCCAAGACAGTTGTCGTCTCATCGTAGTTTAGCGTTATATGATTTCCCCATGATGGAAGAATTATAACCATCGACCAACTGTCTTCCAACTTTTCTGAGGCCACAACTAATCTAGGATTCATAGTTCATTGAAAAATCTCAGACGGAAACCGAGAGTATCATTTTGGAATGTATCCTTCTCTCATCGGATATTTTTATTTTTCCACACCGATTTCATATATTCTTGCTATCAAAAGTTGATTCCACTGGATTTCATTTTGAGAGTCTCTTCATTTAGAACATCATATTTATATGATCTGTGGATGCTACCCTCTCCATGTGATGTGAGTAAAGATTGTGTTTACACTGGGATGGTCGTACCATTGTCTTATGTTGAGGTCGTTTACCAAGCTATTCAAAAGCCCACTGCAGACCTAGATCAAACTCCTTCATTGAAAAAGGAAGATGATATTTTTCCAAAGTGTATTTGGGCTCAAAATTCTTCAAATTCCCAATATTGTCTTGAAACTATCTTTCCCTTAGATTAAGCTATGATTGAGGTAATGAATGCAACTGAAATTCCAAGGGAGGATATACATCACAAATCACATTTCCTCCCTGAGATCATTCATATGGAAAATGGAGAATTTAAGTTAGTTGTGATTAGGAGTTTCGATCAGACGGTGAACCCCTTGGTTGGGTATGATGTCTATGCTGAGGGGAACATGGAAAATATATCGGAAACCATCTCGATTAAGATTTATAAGAAACTTGACGTCATTGAAAACATCAAAATTGGAGCGAACTGTTATCAAGATGATATTTTTCAGTATACAACACTCTTTAAAGAGTTTCAAGATTTTTGTTCTTGATTGTATGAGGATATGTCTAGAATGGATCCTCAGATAGTTCAACACAACATTTAAACTTATGAGAATGTCAAACCGGTTCAACAAAATTTGTGACTAGTAAATCCTAGGAAGGAGATAACGATCAAAGCCGAGGTAGAGAAGTTTCTCAAAGCCAAATTCATCTATCCAGTTCCTTTGATGGAATGGGTTTCCAACCTGGTTTCGTTTGATAAGAAGAAAGTCACGATTTGTGTATGTATGGTCCCCTTATGGTGAAATCCCTCATGGGAAGACACTTTGCAGATTGAGTTATCCTAGAAGAATGGTTGGAGGACCCATGCTTGTATGTGGAATAATGAGATGAATATCAATTAATTTGTTGGTGAAACTATCCTATATGAATAGTGCTTGTCATGCCATTTCTGGTGGTATGTGGAATGTCACATAACTCCTCACAATTTGAGAGTTACGGCCTTACGAAGTTGAAAGACCCTCACATGTTGGCTTGAAGCCCCAAAATGTCAAAGAAGTCAAAGTGCTTGAAAAGAAGAAATCATTATTTAAATGATAAAGTAAAATGAAAAAGTCAAGGTGGATTATTTAAATAATAAAGAGAAGTGAAAAAATCAAGAAATGATAAAGTAAGGTGAAAAAATCAAGAAGGAATATTTAAATGATAAAGTATTGGAGAACTTTCTATTTAAGGAAAGTTGTTAACCCTAAAATAAAGAAATTAGGTTAAGTGACCTAGAAATGGGTTAAGTGACATAGACAATGAAAGTATAAATAAGATAGAAATGGTCTCTTGCAAAACATCATTTTTGTGGATCAATGGAGAGCTTCTTGTGAGAGAATTTTGGTGTGGATCTCTTAAGCATGATTGAAGATCTATTTTGAGAAAGAGAGCGTGAGGAGGATCTATTGGAAACATTGAAGTTTCGGCAAGTTTGAGATCTTGACGGTGAAATTCTCAGAATTATAGAAAAAAACTATTTTCTGGTGCTTATGCAAGCTGTCTGTGTATAGGGTGCATATACACAAGTTGTCTATGTACAGGGTGCATACAGTACGCGGGTTGTCAGTGTACAGGGAGCGTACAATGGATAAAATCATGGATATTTTTGGTTGAGCTAATGACAAGTTGTTGAACACTGAAGTAGGTTACAGATATGCATTCTATCGGCTTAGATCTATCACTGAGACACTAGTATGGTTACATTATTGTATTCATGGATAGTATTGTTTGTTGTGTTATGAATTCTTAGGGAATTCTTGGTATGGCTGATGTGATGTGGTTTATGTTGGTTGATTGAGTGAGAAGTACTCTTGTGATTTAGTTGTGATATGATTTATATGGTATACTAGTTGCTTATACATGATTGAGTTATCATTCATATTGATTGGTTGTGGAGCATGAGTAAGCTATTGGAGAGCTTGGATGTATTGTGACTGGCTGGTGGTCAGTTTGGACAGTGAGAGACAGAAGAGAATGATAAATTGGTTGCAGAGGATCTGAGTTAATATTGAATGATAAACCCTAATATCTCAGAAGGTAATATCTCAGAAGGTATATGCAGGCTGTAGTACTGCTTGGTCACGTATACACGTGGGTTGTACTACTGGTAGGGTGCGTACATACGTGTGTTGCACTACTGATAGTTCGCATGCCTGTTGTAGATTGATATATGTTGAGGATTGTTGCCTCATCTCAGTTGGTGTTGAGTGTGTAAGATGAGTATTGCATGATAGAGTTGGTGCTCTTGTAGAGTTGTATTCTATTCAGTTGTTGCTGAAAAACCCCAAGGATTGTAGTCCGTAATAAAAAGAAAATTGTACATACATCTCGTGTTCCTTGTGGTGATGACTTGTTGATGATATATTGTTGATATATGTTGTTCATATGTGTTCACATCTATCTGGTTATAAATGATAGCAATGAGTAATGAGGAAAATGTTGAATGCTAACTAATGAGTTTTGTGAAAGAGGGAAGTTTTGGAAAAAAATATTCCCACACTCATTCACCCCCCCCAGCTCTAAGTGTGGTAGGTGTGTCTAACAATTGGTATCAGAGCAGACCTTCACTACAAGCCTTAAAAATCTTTAAGGAAATCCATAGACACACAAATGGATGATGAAGTTCCAATCCTTGATGAGGAAAACTATTCTACTTGGAGAATAGAGATGAGATTACATTTGAAGACAATGGGAGCAACAATTTGGAAGGTAGCTATAGGTGGATCAATTCCTTTCAAGAACAAGTCAAAGTTTGCAGCTTAAAGGGAAGGAATGAAGAATGATGCATTGGCTCTCAAGACCATTCTTAGTGGACTCTCAAGCCCTATCAAAGAAATCATGGGACAATGCACTTGTGCCAAGGATCTATGGCTAAAGCTAGAGGAGACATATCAAAACAAGGAAGAAGATGATGAAGACCACTCCATCAATATTATTAAAGGCAAAGAATCTCCAAAGACTCTTGAATGCATTATTTCTAAATGTGATCTTGAAAACATTTCAACTGAAGACAAAGAATCAAGTGATAATGGTAGCACAAAGGAAAGCAAAGAATCATGTGATGATGTTGGCAAAAAGGAAGATCCCAAAAGTATTTCAAATGAAGATATAGAATCTCCAAAGACTCTTGATTGCAATGATTCAAAATGTGATAATATTGAATATTTCTCAAGTGAAGAAGAAGATATAGAAACAATTGATGTAAATTTTGATGGAAATTATCCCATGGAAAGAATAGAAGAAGATCTATTAGAATTTCAAAACGAAGTTGAAGAGGGTTTATATAGATATAGCAGTGATCATTATTGTATAGACTATAAATATATTTCGGATAACACTAAGAAGTTTCTTAGGAGGAGTCAAAGGCAAATCTTGAAGTTAAAATGAATGCTCAAAGAACAAGAAGAAAGCAATAAGACTCAATTGGAAGAAAAGGAAGAAGAGATCACAAGACTAAAGAGTGAAAAAGAAGATATGAAGGTAGATGATGATATTAGCAAAAGTTTTGAAACTATTTTCCATCTCAAGACCCAAATTGAAGAAGCCAAAAGGGTAGAATAACTATTGAAGGATCAAATAAATGAAAAGGAATAGTAATGTAATAAGCTAGAAGCTGAAGTTGTTGAACTTAGAAAGAAGGTAGAGAAGTCAAACAAATTCTTGAATAGTTCAAGAATCTTGGATGAGATCTTGGAAAGTCAAAGATCACCATGTGATAAATCAGGACTTGGATACAAAGAAGAAGCTACACATGTTGAAGAAATCACCTCAAAGAAGAATGAGGTAAGTCCATCAAACAAGGAAGACAATGTTGCAAAGAAACCATCTACACAAGGTAAGGAAAATCTCAAAAGAACAAGGCAAGGAAGACATCAAGAAGCTATTCCCGGGACACCAAAGAAAAGTTATGAAATTATTTTTCATGGGCATTGTTATTCATGTAATGGATATGGTCACAAAAATTTTGAATGTCGATCTTATGAAAGGAGATATACTGGAAGATTTTATAACACCATGAGGTGTTGGATATGTGATTAAGTAGGACACATTGTTGTTCACTGTAATTCCATGAGATGCTACAGTTGTAGTGGATTTGGCCACAAATCCCAGGAGTGTTGGAACATAAGAAGAAATTCCATGATGAGGACTTCACATAGAATGGCTAGAAGAAGGACTGAAGTAAGGAAGGGAGACATCTTTGAAAAGATGGATGCTCGGAGCTCAAGTTCTAAAGAGAAGAGACATCTACAAAAGTGGGTGAAGAAGACAGAGCAGCTAGAACAGAATGAAAGATTGAAGGGAAGTTCAAAAGTATCATCTACTGAGGCATACGTGGGTGACAATGGTATCAGTCACGTACATATGTAGGCTGACCTTGTATAGGTTGTGTACATACGAGAGTTCTCTATGTAGCAGGCCGCATATATGTGGTGAAGCCTAATAAAAAGGGTTATGCATAGGGATTGGAGTTTGATGTGATGGTATAACTCTGTGATGTAGGGTCTGACATGGTTTATTACAAGTTCTGGCATTGTTTGTTGCAGGTTCTCATGATTGTATATTGGATTATGTAAGGTGATGATGTAAAATAAAATCTTGTGTGCATGGCACTAACCCATGAGTATGGATTGATGCATTTTCTATTGAAGAACAATGTTGGTTATAACAGTGAAGTTATGGCACCTTGGTTATGTGATATATCTTGATGATGTATTATTGCAAGCTTACCTGTTGGAAAATTTGATGCATGCATTTGCCATATGGATGGGCTACATGTTGGGACATGTGGTTGGTGAGTTGATGAGATGATCATGTTGTACATCAATGATGATCTATAGTTGATGCATGATTGGTACGTTTCTAGTAAACTAGTAGAGGCACCTACTAGCAGGTTGATTGGCATATGTTTTATGGAGGAATTGGCATACATGTATGTAATTCATCATTTTGTGGTGTTGGTGTATGATTGTGTACATGTTTTGGTACACACATATATGGCATATGCTTGCTGATACTACACCATTGGTATTACTTGATTAGCACAAAAATTGGTATTTGTTTATGATACTTGGTTCATGATGGAGACATATCATGAGTGATATGACACATTGTTTGGCATGTTGGTAGATGCACATGGTTGGCATATTGGTAGATGCACATGTTGGCATGTTGATAGAGGCATATGATTGATACATTCCATGGATGATATCTTTTGGCACATTGCACGATGTTGATGTACATAGGTTTTGTGCATGATGAGAACACATTTTTGTATAGGATGTACTTGGTTGATATTTTTCTCATGATTCTTTATTTCATTGTTGACATATCTTATGCTTCATGAAGCTTGATATGGCATGAGTTCGATGCATGAACAAGTCCAAGGATTGTTATATGGTAGCACATTGTTCATCTTGCAGAGAAGATAGGGGAGACATACCCATAGGGGGAGTCATTCTTCTTCCCATGATTTTAGGAGGAGATATTTATCATATGCATACCTAGAAAAGAGCCCCATATTTGAAGAAAGAGCACAGAAGCATAACTCTAGGGGGAGAAATGGTCACATGGGGGAGTATGTTCGATGTATATTTAGAATTACATTAGAGTTATATCCCTTGTTCAAAAAGGGGAGATATTATTCAGAGGAAGATCAAAGGCACTCAGACAGGGGGAGCGGCCCCAAGAGGAAAATGGCCCCTTTGCCATTGATGTCAAAGGGGGAGAGTTAATAAAATTGATGTGATTGATGTTTATTGATGGGTAGAGATAGTCACATTGACTATTGATGTAGAGAATGATGTATCTACATGTTGACATCAATAATTGGTAATTGGTGTTGACATCAATGTTGGTATTGCCATCAATGCCAAAGGGGGAGATTGTTGAATCATGTTGTCATTGATGTCAATGGTTTGATTGATTGATGTCAAGTAACTGTTTGATTGATTAATGTCAAATGATTGATTTATTGGTTTTTTTCTAATATAATATGTATTGTCCTTGATGAGAATGCATAGATGAATATGGATCAATGAGTTGTCATTGATATGATGAATATCAACGAGTTGTCATTGATACTTGATGAAGATGGATCGATGTGGTTTCATTGGTATATGATGCATTTTTGAGATGACTCATTATTGTCTTATCATGATTGATAAGGTGCAAAAATGGATGAACTCCAAATTGGTCCCCTTATGGGGAAATTCCTCATGGGAAGATGCTTTGTGGATTGAGTTATCCTAGAAGAATAGTTGGAGGACCCATGCTTGTATGTGGAATAATGATATTAAGATCAATGAATTTGTTGGTTAAACTATCCTAGATGGTTAGTGCTTGTCATTCCATTTCTGGTGGTATGTGGAATGTCACATAACCCCTCACGGTTTGAGAGTTACGGCCTTACGAAGTTGAAGGACCCTCACATGTTGGCTTGAAGCCCCAAAATGTCAAAGAGGTCAAAGTGCTTGAAAATAAGAAATCATTAATTAAATGATAAAGTAAAATAACAAAGTTAAGGTGAATTATTTAAATAATAAAGAGAAGTGACAAAATCAAGAAATGATAAAGTAAGGTGACAAAATCAAGAAGGAATATTTAAATGATAAAGTATTGGAGAACTTTCTATTTAAGGAAAGTGGTTATCCCTAAAATAAGGAAATTAGGTTAAGTTACCTAGAAATGGGTTAAGTGACCTAGAAGATGAAAGTATAAATAATATAACAATGGTCTCTTGCAAAACATCCTTTTTGTGGATCAATGGAGAGCTTCTTGTGAGAGATTCTTGTGAGAGCATTTTGGTGTGGATCTCTTGAGCATGATTGAAGATCTATTTTGAGAAAGAGAGCATGAGGAGGATCTCATAGACGCATTGAAGTTTCGGAAAGTATGATATCATGATGGTGAAATTCTCAGAATTACAGAAAAACCCTATTTTCTGGTGTGTACACGGGTTGTCTATGTATAGGGTGCATATACACAAGTTGTCTGTGTACAGGGTGCATACAATACGCGGTTTGTCAGTGGCAAGGAGTGTACAGTGGATAAAATCTTGAAGATTTGTGGTTGATATGATGACAAGTTGTTGAAGACTAAAGCTGGTTCCAAATCTGCATTCTATGGGCTCATATCTGTCACTGAGACACTGGTATGTTTACATTATTGTCTTGAAGGATATTATTGCTTGTTTTCTTGTGAATTCTTAGGGAATTCTTGGTATGGTTGTTGTGATGTGGTTTATATTGGTTGATGGAGTGAGAAATACTCTTTTGATTCAGTTGTGATATGATTTCTATGGTATACTAGTTTCTTATACATGATTGAGTTAGCATTCATATTGATTGGTTGTGGAGCATGAGTAAGCTATTGGAGAGCTTGGATGTATTGTGACTAGTTGGTGGTTAGTTTGGACAATGAGAGATAAAAGAGAATGATAAATTGGTTGTAGAGGATCTAATTTAATCTTGAAGGATAAACCCTAATAGATCAGAAGGTATACGCAGGCTGTAGTACTGTTTGGGCACATATACACGTGGGTTGTAGTACTGCTTGGGCACATATACACGTGAGTTGTACTACTAGTAGGGCGTGTACATATGCATGTTTCACTATTGACAGGTTGTGTACCTATTGCAGATTGATATTTGTTGAGGATTGTTGCCTAATCTCAGTTGGTGTTGAGTGTGTAATTTGATTCTTGCATGATAGAGTTGGTTCTCTTGTAGAGTTGTACTCTATTCAATTGTTGCTAAAAAAAACCAAGGATTGTAGTCCGTAATAAAAAGAAAATTGTACATACATCTTGTTTTCTTTTTGTTCCTTGTGGTGATGACTTTTTGATGATATATTGTTGATATGTGTTCACATCTAACTGGTTATAAATGACAACAATGAGTAATGAGGAAAATGTTGAATGCTAACTAATGAGTTTTTTGAAAGAGGGAATTTTTGGGAAAAATATTCCCACA
>JZKD02S2420854.1:737620-756322 GCA_000966675.3 Picea glauca
AATGTTATATCCCATGAACATCCATGTTTTTCCTATGTATGAACCACAAATATCCACGAACCTTAGTATACACAGTCGTGGACTTGTGTAAAATTGAGTTTTTTTGAAAAATCTCTCTCATAGTCTGGGAGTCTTGGTTGGTTCTTCAACTTTGACTGGGCCTCATGGGTGTCTTTATGCTTTTCGAAGTCTTTAAAAACTTGTTAATCACATAAAGAAAGAGAGATGTTTACTTTTTTGGAGTCAGTTCTTGTTTATAAGGTTTTTGGTTTGATTGATAGGTCAGTATTGTTTTCTTGGGTTACATGTCCAGTCTTGCTAAGTTTTCATTTACTCTTGGATGATAGCTTTCTTTGTCTATACTCGTTTCTCCCTATTTACAAAAGAAAAACAAAATTGTATGTGTTTTTCTTTTTGTTTCTTTTAGACAAAAGACAAAAACAATATACTTGTTTGCCAAGTTTCTTATTTTCTTGAACCCTTGCCCTGGATTATTGAAAGAAAAGATTGGGTTAACTAGCATTCAAGTTGTTTTTCATTATAGTTTTCTTTGGTAGTGGTAGCCTTTTTTTCAAAGAAAAGAACCTATGTTTGAAAAGTTTTGTATTTTTGTCTTTCATTCTTCCTTCAAGAGAACATTCTAGGTTGCATTACAAAGTGTTTTAAATATTGCATACAAAAAACACTTTGTTTTCATTGCTGAAAAGAAAAGAGTTTTTTTTTAAGAATTGTTGCACACCTTTTTCATTTAGAGAAACTACATAATGCATTGTGTTCTTAAGTGATTTTCTTTTGGAGTGTGTTATAAACACCATTCAATTTTCATCCGTGACTTTTGTTGAGTAAAAAAAACCCCTAAAATGAATGATTTACTAAAACTTTATTAGACATCTTCACTTATATAGGGTAAACGAACAAGTTTAGGCTAGGGCCTTGGTTTAGGGTGGAGAGTAAATTTTTCCTTGGTTTAGGGTGGAGAGTAAATTTTTTCAAGGCCACAAAAAAAATGTAGGAATCTAACTCAATTATTGTATAAGTATATCTAGGAACCTCCTCTAACATAGGATCTAAACAAGAGGTTGCATAAAGGAGAGTCGAGGATAGTCCCTGCAACTCCCACCACGACGATTTTCATTAACGAGATATTTCCTCCCAGTGTGTCTAGTTAAATGACTGTTGTTAGTTAGTCAAATGTCACTGCTTGAACCAACATCTTTCCTTCGTTGGTCATTGGTCCCACTCAAGCCATGAGTGCAGCTGAATCTCTATGGAAAAAAAATGACTTTTCATATGGTATGTCATTGATGGATCTGATAAATGTGTTGGTGATATTGCATTCGAAGTCCCATGCGTCGAGTGTTGGTTCAGGGGGAATTTGATCTCCTTACCAAACTTTTCCTTGTGGCGGAGGTCATATTCCTCCAGCATTTCCATTCGTCGGGAGCAGGGCTTTCTCGTCTTCCGAGCCTAACCCCACTTGGGGTTGGGGAGCTTATTTGGGTAGCGGATCTCAGTCCTCTAGTATTCCATCCACTTCATCCCCATTCACACTGTATGGTGGGTTTGGGAGTAACCCTTTCACCTCGTCTATAGTTTCGGCCGAAGGAAACCCATTCCAAGGTCAATATGTTCCCATGCAAGGACATTTATCCTCACAAGGGACCCTGTTAGGGGGTGCCCCTCTCCAAGTCTAGTGGAATCCCATGCAAGGGATGTCACAAGGGGGAAACCCCTTTCCTGATCAGTTTAACCCCATGCCTAGAGTCTTTCCTTTGCAAGGGGGGTCTATTGTGGGAAACCTTGGTGTTCCTTTTGGGAACTAGATAGGTGGAGGTTTTCCTCCATTCAAACAGGGTCAGCAAGGTTTTATCCCAAGCCCTGGACCTTTCACGAACTCTTTCTGGAAACCTGGTTCCAATTACAATCTAGAGTCCTCTTTTCATGCTGCTAATGAGTCGATCTCATAGTGTAGGCTACCATTTTTGGACATGATGCATATGAGAGACCTATCCAAGTTTATTAATGACCTTATTTTTCATGATCCTGGCTAGCCTATGGTCCCAACCAAGTTACCTTCGAACATACCCAAATTTGAAGGAAAAAGTGGTGAATATCCACAGGACCATGTGATGACATTCCATCTGTGGTGTTCATCTAATTTTTTGAATGATGACTCAATTCGCTTGTGTATGTTGTAGAACACTCTCACTGGAGGTTCCACCAATTCGTACATAGAACTAGATAGGGAGAGATAAACTATGTTTGGTGACTTAACCACGGTGTTCCTTAACCACTTCCAACTCCCTGTTCAATATGACGCCTATATAGAACTTCAAGCCAACTTTGAACAGGACAAGACTACACACATTTCCTATCACATTCGATAATGGAGGAGACAAAAGAGATTAATTAAAGAAACAGTTCCATTAGAGTTTCCCCTTGAGTGGTTCTTGAAATATTTAATCCCACATATTTCAAACGACATTGCGACTTCAGGAGTATTTTTGGAAGAGAAAGCAATTTTTAGGGTGCAACAACTAGAGCTTATTTACTCTCAATCTAGCATGCTCTATGAGATTATGCCAGATGCGCTAAGGTTTACTCTCGACTTGGAAAAGCCAAAGTCAACTCAACATGTTGATGACATTGTGGGTTCTGCATATCTAGTCAAAAACTATATGCATAACTTATCTATCAAATAGACTGTGGTTGGTCTGGCGCCTGGCTCAACCATCCCTGACACACAGTCATCAATTTTTTATATTCTGTGCACTCGAAGACTCAGAAGAGCCCTCAACATCCTGGAGACAAAAAAGGAAATGGAAATAAAGGTGGTGGGGGCAATAATAAAAAAAATGATAAGAATTCTTAGAGGGAAAAAGATGAAAAACGGAAGGTGAAGTTCCCTTTTGAGATTTTTGGTGATGATCATATTACGCATTAGTGCCCAAAAATAGAAGAAGCCCAACGCCTTATGAAGTTGAAAAAATAACAAAAAAAACCTGCGGTGTTGAACAACCCTTTCCCACAAGTGTAGAACTTGCAGGGTGGTTCTTCCAACCTCAACCAACAAGGGGGCATGTCAAGTGCACCCGAGACATACAGATACAAAGGAGTCGTGAGAATTATCAGTCATAATAAGCTACATGCCATCGAATTGTTGACTATATATCGTGATTATAATAACTCAGAGTCGTCAGACAAAGGAAAAAAGGATTCAAAGGATCAGACACCTCTACACATAGAGAAACCTAAGAAAGAGACAGTGTCACACATACCTAAGGGTGTATATAAATGGAAAACACAAAAACATAATGTGAGAGACACCCCCAGCTACTCTATCGTCGAAGACTTGGTTCAAACCCTGTGTGAAATGTCTGCTTTGGAAGTACTCCAAAGTTTCCCCGCGCAACGTGTTGTGTTGTTGTCCGCGATAAGACTTGTTGATTCTGCGAATTAGCTCATGATGAAGTTTGATACCACTGATGTCAAGCCTCATCTTCCCTATCATGTGGAATTCAAGATCAATGTTGTTTCTAATAGTATTTTGATCAAGAGGGTTGTCGTTGATGAAGGTCCTTCGATGTACGTAATGTCCTTGTCTTGTTGGCAAGCTATTGGTTCTCTAGAGCTTACCCCTTCCATGACTCTCTTGATAGATTTTGATCGATGATCGTTCCGACCCCATGGAATTATTTATTCTTGTCCAATAAGGTTAGGAGGAAAATCCATTTGTGTATATATTGAAGTAGTTGATGCGTCGCTCGACTATAATTTGTTACCTGGGAGGAGTTGGTATTATGCCAAGACATTTGTCATCTTGTCGCAGTTTAGCATTATATGATTTCCCCGTGATGGAAGAATTGTAACCATCAACCAAATGTCTTCCAACCTTTCTGAGGCCGCTACTAATCCAGTATTCACAGTTCCATGGATTGAAAATTCTCAGACAGAAACTTAGAGTATCATTTTGGAATGTATCCTTCTCTCATCGGATATTTTGATTTTTTCGCTCCGATTTCATATATTCGTGCTATCAAAAGTCGATTCCACCGGATTTTGTTTTCAGAGTCTCTTCATTTAGAACATCATATTTACATGATCCATGGACACTACCCTCGCCATGTGATGTGAGTAAATATTTATTTTACACTAGGATGGTCATACCATTGTCTTATGTTGAGGTCGCTTACCAATCTATTCAAGAGCCCACTACAAACCTAGATCAAACTCCTTCATTGAAAAAGGAAGAAGATATTTTTCCAAAGCCTATTTGGGCTCAAAATTCTTCAAATTCCCAATACTGTCTTGAAACTGTCTTTCCCTTACATTAAGATATCATTGGGGTAATGAATGCAGCCGAAATGCCATGGGAGGATATGCATCACAGATCGTATTTCCTCCCCGAGATCAGTCATATGGAAAATGGAGAATTTAATTCAGTTGTTATTAAGAGTGTCGATTAGATGGTGAACCCCTTGGCTAGGCATGATGTCTACACTGAGGGGAACATGAGAAATATATCGGAAACTGTACCGATTAAGATTTATAAGAACCCTGACGTTGTTGAAAACATCTTCATTGGAGCAAACTGTTCTCAAGATGATATTTTTCAGTATGCAACACTCTTTAAAGAGTTTCGAGATGTGGTTTCTTGATCGTATGAGGATATGCCTGGCATGGATCCTCGGATAGTTCAACACAAGATTCAAACTTATGAGAATTTCAAACCGGTTCGACAAAAGTTGAGACTAGTAAATCCTAGGAAGGAGACAATGATCAAAGCCGAGGTAAAGAAGTTGCTCAAAGATGAATTCATCTATCTAGTTCCTTTGATGGAATGGGTTTCCAACCTAGTTTTGGTTGATAAGAAGAAAGGCATGATTTGCGTATGTATGGGTTTCCAGGACTTGAACAAAGCTTGTCCAAAAGATAACTTCCCAATGCCATTTATCGATTGGATTTTAGAAGAATGCAAGGGAAGTGAAATATTTTCATTTATGGATGATTTTTAGAGTTATAACTAGATTGATATTCGACCGGAATACCAACACAAGACAACTTTCATCTGTCCTTGGGGAAATTTTTCTTATAAGAAGATGCCTTTTGGCCTTAAAAACATTGGTGCCACGCTTCAGCGGGCCATGATGTTTTCCTTCCATAATTTGAAGCACACAATGGAGGCCTATTTGTATGATCTTATAGATCATTCGCGAAAAATAGCTCAACATTTGTTACACCTCTGCCTTGTTTTCAAAATATGTCATTACTACTGAATCCGATTGAATCCACATAAGTGCATATTTTCGTGACTTCTAAAATTATTTTGGTATTCATCATTTCATCATTTCAATGAAAAGGATCATGGTTGAACCCTTAAAGGTTGAGGTAATCACTCAGTTTCATCCCTCACGTACAATACGACAACTTCAAATCCAACAAGGAAAGACAAATTTCCTTCGAGGATCTGTACCTAACTATGCCAATATCACGAAAGGATTCATGTGACTTTTGAAAAACGGGGTTCGATTATGTTGGGATGAAGTATCTCAGTGCACTTTTGATGCGTTAGATTAAAAGGCTTTGGTTTCAACTCCTTTTCTTAGTCCCCCTTATTATAATCGATATTTTTGGTTATAATTGGTGGCAGTTGAATCCTCGATTGGCATGGTACTAGTTCAAGAATATGATGAGCTCCAAGAGAATGTTATTTATTACTTGAGTCGCGATTTGTTTGGTCCCGAGCTTAAGCACTCTAATCTCAAGAAGATGACCTTGGAAGCATTTCAGGTTGTTGAACATCTTCATCATTACATTCTATTTTGCAAGACAACCATCGTCGCCATTGTTAATCCATTTCAATATGTTTTGACTCAGTGAATTGTTGATGGGAAGTACAACAAATGGACTGTGTTGCTTCAAGAATTCGACTTGGATTTTTCCTCTGCGAAATCTAAGAAATATTTGTTATTCACCGAATTAATGTCAGAGTTTCCAATTGAGAATGAGGAGGGTGAAGTCATCGAATCATTCCATGATGAGAATATCTTCCTCATCTCTTCATCTAACCCTTGGTACAAAGATATCCATATATATCTCCAAACTTTGAAGTCCCCCCCATACTATTCATGAGATGAGTGATGACGGATTTGTCATCAGGCTAAAAACTATCTCATTATCACCGACACATTGTATCAACGAGGGGTAGACTCGATGCTTCCTCACTCATGAATAGGCAGAAGTAATATTAAATAACTTTCATGGTGGAGCATATGGAATTCATCTATCAGGGTTGGTGACAACCTAGAATATTTTACACACCGATTATTTCTCGCCTACGATATTTAAGGATTGTATTGAGACGGTCAAGAAATTCTATCCTTGTCAATTTTTACAAAGAAGATACGTGCACACCCTACTCCCATGTTTCCCTTCATTATTGTTGGCCCCTACAACAAGTGGGGGACATATTTTATGAAATTCCATCGAGCTTCATCTAGGGGGCATCATTACATCATAGTGGCAGTGGAATACTTCACTAAGTTGGTTGAAACCATGCCGACATTCAAAAATGATGGTGAAACCGTCACACTTTTTGTTTTCAATCAAGTTATTGCTAGGTTTGGGGTTCCAATAGAGATTGTCACTGACCATGGAAGTCACTTTCAAAACTGCATGATGTCAAAGTTAGCATCAAAACTATGTTTTAGATAAGAGAACTTGTCTCCCTACTATCCTCAGGCTAACGATCAGGTTGAAGCCATTAACAAATCCTTAAAAATGATATTGAGAAGGACGGTCAACTCAATCAGGTCGAATTGGAATTTGATGCTATATCTGGCATTATGGGCTTACCAAACCTCATTTAAGACTGCAACAGGTGTCTCACCTTTTCAACTCGTCCATGGAGTTGAACCAATCTTGCATATTTAGTGTGAAATCCATTATCTCAAAATCACTTATGAGCTCCTCCTAAATATGACTCAACTTGAAGAACGTCTCATTTACCTTGAACAACTTGACGAACAAAGTTGAGATTAGGCAATGTCAAATGAAGCACATAAGAAAAGAATCAAGTCTCAATATGACAAGTTTGTTCGTCCTAGGGTGTTCTCCTAAGGAGACCTTGTCTTAGTTTATGACCAAGACAAGGATTCCCTAGGGGTAGGAAATCTCAACCCCATGTGGTATGGTCCATATATTGTGTGACGAGTGTTGGAAAAAGAGTCTTATGATCTAGAATATTAGGAGGGGAATGTGTTTTCGGAGCCCAGAAATAGGCTCTACCTTAAAAATTATTACGCTTGAGCCTCATGGCTTGAGTACTAGTCCTTTTGTAAATAATGTTTATTTTTGTACATAACTCTACCTTGAAGTTTCACTTTTTTCACGTTAGTGATTATTATGTGATTTTTTTGTTTGGTAATTGCTCGATGAATCATCAGTTTATATTGGATACGTAGATAGTGTCAGTCGCCATTCTCATAACTTGTCTTCTGTGGCTTGGGTGATTTATTCACCTACTAGCCAGCTAGTGTATGTTGGAGGTGTGTGTCTCAGAGAAACTACCAATAATGTTTCCAAATATAGTGTTGTTATTGAGATTTTATGAGATTATTTGTTGCATGGAATTTGACACCTTCACATGTTTTTATATTATCATTTGGTGGTCTCGTAGTTGAATGGTCTATATCGGGTCCATGATTCGATCTTGTTGCGTTGTTTCCTTATGGTACATATTTTGGAATGATAATTTGAATTCATTAGTTATGAGCATGTTCCTAGGTGTGCTAATATAGTAGCTAATGCCTATGCTAATTATATTTTAGATTGGCATTTGTCTTATTAATCACATAAGCACACATTTCACACATGTAAATATTTATCATTTACAAGCAAAAACAAAAATAACACACAAATGTGTGTGTGTGTGTGTGTGTGTGTGTGTCCATAATACGAAAGTTGGGCTACTAGCCCCGAATCTATATCAATACAAAATGGTACTCTCGACACATAATAGTCTAGGCCTGAGGCCGGTGAACCTTGTCATAGAAAAGTACAATGTTCGCTAAAATTTGAAATATACGACCCATATCCAAGGTACTCCTACTACATGACGTTGCATCCCTATAGGTAGGTCATCTATAGTGGCCATGTAAATGGAGTGTGTTAGAACCTCCACGTTCCTTCCCACGCTCTGTAAAGTCCTTTCTGCATCCTCGTTGGGCCTAGCCTCCTCTCTTCCCTGAATATTGTACTGTGGAACACCTGTTGGTCTCACTGGTGGTCTAACGACACATTTGAAGGACACGTGTTAATACTATGGATCTCAGGAAAAAGATAGAATTTTTTCCCTTCATTTGTACATATAATATATAATCAAAAGATTAAAATTAAATAACATAAACTGAAAGTTACCTATATCCTCAAGCTTGTCACCAAGAGGAATGATAACATTAGGATCGTGATTATAGTCGATCCCAACATATGTATAGCCCTCTATAAATGGGATTTGACACTCCCACCAAGTGAAGAAGTCATCATCAAATGGGTTAGACAATTTCCCTCCTCCAATATGGGCCAACAACTCAGTCCATCACTCCATGGTAGGCCACGGTTGTAATTTTCCTCGAATATGAGTCCTTGGGCTCATCATCGGCACCCTATCAAAGAATAATGTACATAGGACACCACCAAACCCAAGGTTTTTGGTCTTCCGCAACTTGCAGTTGGTAAGTTGAGTCTTCATGCATTAGAGCATGGACATACTCCAATCAAACATCGCAGGTCTCCAAAATTCAACACCATGTTGAATTTGAGACCATGAAGACAAATGCAAAGAGTTTGACACCATGATGCGAACTATGGTGTATAATATCACCTTTAAGCTCAAATTGGTGATTTTTTTTATTGGCACTTGTGAGCCCATTTTCTCTGTGTCATCCTTGTTGTACTCATTGATATAGTCATTGATGGTATGGTCACCTCATCCATGGGTTTTGAATTTTGGTACTTCACCTCTACGGGACAAACCAATGATAAAGTAAATGTCCTCAATTGTGATGGTCAAGGACCGCCTACCAAGCATGAATTCTTCTATGTCAGGATGTCAGTAGTCAATGAGAAGGTTTAACAATCGTTTTTGCACTCGCATGCAACCAATTTAGAAAAAATTGTACATGTCACATTTTTGGAGAGACTCTTTGGCATCATCATCATCAAATACAGTTTGATCAACTTACTTGTTCTCACGTTCCCTCCAGTAAACAATTATCCTGCCCAAAATTCAAAGGAAAAGAGAGTTAGTCTTTTATTTTTCAAAGTATTTTTGGTATTCCACAACTCTCTTTGATAACATGTGCATATATCCATGCCTGGTGTTTCTACCATGCATGGACATACGCGGATCACTTTGAGGAAACCCACAGACGCACAGATTCGTGAAGAAAAAGGGAGGGTTAACCCTCAAATTTTCATGAAAATTTAAAATTGAAAGGATGAAAATGAAAGGAATGTGATGAGCACCTAATTGGTTCAAATGGTTTGTGATTTCATTCCTCTAAGATCCTACAATCTCCAAACAAAGTTGTAAGAGTTTTTCCAATTTTGGATTATTTTTAGTTTAATTGATGAAAATGAAATGGTAAAATGGTAAAAATTGCTTTATTTATACAAATTTTAAACACACTTTCCATAGTTTTTATTTCTTCCATTAACTAAACTAATGTCAATCTATGTTGTAGTGTTGTGGTTTCCATGGAAGGTTTATAAATCTATATTTTGGGTACTTTTTGGTCCTTTAATCGGTTGACCGATTCTTTTCAAGACTTTGGTAGGTGATGTTTTTGTTTAACTGGAATTTTGAGTAGGTTTCACACACCTCCAATATTTGTATGAACAATATACATTACCACTTTAACCTAGGTTCGATCCCATTAACTTACGACATAAGCCTTTCTTTTTGCTCATAATTTTGTTTCATTGATGGTAGAGCCTACCTTCCATGGACACCCTAGTTTAGAACCCTTTTTGTATTCTGGTGCTCATGCTGCAAGATTTTCATTAGTCTCAGGAGTCCTATTTAGTCCCGCCATGACTTTGCATTCGAACTTTATTATTCTTACTAAATATCCTTTTGACCATTACCTACAGGACTCCCTCCATTATATGCTTCCCACAACATCTTTTCCTTTGTCACACCTAGTCAGCAACCATGACAAAGGTACATCCCGGAGTCTCAGTTAAGCTCTTTTCAGACTCCTTAAAAATGAAAATATTGTTGAGTGAGCTTGTTTTCTTTCACACTTGTTAAATGGACTAGAAAGGACGTCTATTCAGTACAAGTTTACCCCTTTTTCAAGTTGAGTGGACTAATTATGAAAAATGAATACTCTATTCAACATTAACTAGAAGAGTTCTCCTTGGTATTGTTTTACACTTTTTCGGGCTCGAGAGACTAAATTTATGAAAAATAACATTATTGGAATCTTACTTACAGGGGCTTCCAAAATGAGGTTGAGTTCCAGTTTCATCTCATATTGACTGTTCATGCTTTTAGGCCTAATTTTAGCTTCAACACACCATTTTTGAACCAATTTCTTATGTGTTCCTATCAGTTCCCAACCTTACAATTTATGCCTTTGGGACTCGACACGTTAATCATGGAGGAAACATTCCCCTAAGTGTCCTTATCCTGGACATGCTTCCTTGCATTGAGCATAGGCATGTTCCTTGCACTCTAGAACTAGTTTTCTTGCCCGCGACACTCGTTTCCTCCACTATACTATATAATTATTTTATTCCTTTTTAGGATTTAATAATATGAAAAAGACCAAAAAAACAAAAATAAAAGGGGAAAGGGTCCATCTCTTTTGTTCACAACAATTTTTTCACCCTTGAACAAAGTTCAATCTTGAGTCAATATCTCATCATTTTGGGTCTAGTATGGATTTAAGAGACTTTTTCTTGTTGTTGAGTATAATCTCCCCCGATTAGTTATTCTTCCAACCATATGGAGCATTTTTTTATGCCTCTTATATCGCAAATGTATCCCAGTTTATAATCCATGCTACCTAAGTCACATAATGTATCATGCTTTGTTCAAGGGAAGTTTTATCCCGAGTCGACCATTCTACAATTAGTCTCTAACCTTGCATGTTGGCCTTCCCAAGTCAATCAAGTCCATCTTATCATCACAAGTATCTTTGTCTTTTACTAGTGCTAGTATAGAAGGTCCCCATTGACTTCTTGTTGGCGGGTCTACACTTATTGACTCCAACACACTGCTCTGAGAGTGTGACCTAGAGTTTCACATTGTTCCTATTTTCCTTATTGATAGGTGACCTTGCACTCAACAGATGATAAACCATCATTGGTCGCTAACTGAGTGGTTTCCCTTGTGTTCAATGTCAACAACAATCATAACACATAGGGATTTGTGCGATACATGTGTTACCATTTGACCCCATTGGTGGATTCCTTGTCTTTGTCAGTATTCTTCATTATTGGCTACTATTCAAAGAGTCTTTGTCATGCACTATTCCATCTAGTTCATTCTGGATTCATACCTCGGTGTGGTCCTTACAATATTTATGTTCGAGTCCTTCCAAATATTTGGCCTTCTACTATCCCTTGTGCTGGATTATGGAGGATGCCTTAATGCCTTCCTTCCATAAGATATATTCCTATCGAATTTGACACATCTTGCTCTGGGATAGGGATATAGAGTCATATTTGGTACCTTGGGGCTTGTAGTCATCAGTGGTAGCTTCCCTCGCTATTAAAATTGGGAATACATCAATGTCCCCTGCTCGATAGATTCTACCAGGTGTTAGACATAAGATCATTTATTCACATTTGTTAGATTCTACCATGGTATCTTGACACCCATTATCATCATCGATGGGTTGTCTCACAATTGTTAACAGTATACATTAATGATCGGTAATCAAATGGTGTCTCACTGTGTTAGACCTCAACACATCTATTCACATGGTGTAGACTCATACCGCGACGAATTGTTTCAAAGACTTTAGGTGAAGTAAAAGCATCACATATTTTGCGCTCATATCCGACATATATTGTACCAACCCACAAACATTGGTACTTATAGAGGATCAACTTGTTCACACCATTGGTCCCATATATCCTCTTTTTATTTTATTTTGAGACATAGCTCCATTGTGTATCTATTCGTGGCTATGATCTACTTTCACATAGATCCACTGTGTATTCCTCATGGCCATGCTTTCTACTTCATATATATCAGATGGATCCACTGTGTATTGCTCATAGCCATGGACATTAGTCATACTTTAATATATTCCATGGATCCGCAGTGTATTTGATTTGGTGGCAATGCTTACATCACTCTTAAGCATGGGTGTGCCCAACTTGGGAAGAGAATACTCTTACTTGATTTTTGCTAACAATTTCCATTTTTGGATCAGTTGTCTTGGGAAACTTCATGGATTCTTTCATTGCATCCTCACCTGACCATGGATGATTTTAGGGGCTAAATTTCGCAAATAGGCTAATTTTCCATGGTTTTTCCCAAAAAACGATTCACTGTTCAAAAAATGATTCACCCAAATTCTAAAGGCTAAAATTATTTTACATTAAAAATAGCCAAAATTTTATACAAACTATATAAAATCCTTAGAAATTAGAATATTTTTACAAAAATATCGCCAAACATTTTATGGTTGGAATATGAAGGATTAGTATGATTCGACAAGGTTTCTACATTTAAAAATAAATTTCCATCCTTAAAATCATCTCTCAGAGTTATAATGTATTCCTGCCATCACTTTCCCTTCCGACCTCACACATTAGGGGGCATATGTTATAGCACAGATTGCCACACCTATGTATTTGTGGCATGGCCCGACCCTTTCCCTAACTTTCTAATCAAAACCCCAACTTCCCTAATAAAAATCACCTAAAAAACTTGACATTTTCTTATATCTGCAAGTTTCCTTTTTGCAACACCTGGACATTTGTGGCTTTCTAGCTTGCAACCTGCAGATTCCCTCAACAAATGGAAAAAATAAAATAATTCCACTTTTTTTTAGTGGGGATTTCGGTTGGGATCATTTGCCAACCTCCCTAAGCCCATACCAAACGAAATTCAACCTCCTTGACCTCTCAAGGATATTATAAATGCACCATTGAAGGCATGAATGTGGAGGAAGAACTAAGGTGCAAAGATCATGATGGAAAATTTTTAGCAAGCTTCCATAATCCCTTCATTCTCTGAGTAGCATCCCATACCTGGAAACTCCTTTTCCAGTGTTTCTTCCTTTCTCTATATAACTATAGCATGTGTTCCAAGGAAGAGCCTTACCACTTGAGTTGATGCTTGAATTTCTCTGGATGAACCCAGAAAGTTGGCTCCAAGCCAATGTTGAAGGATGAATCAGGTTGTAACTACCTTTCTCACATTGTTGGTAATAGAAGAGTTCTCTTTTCCCCCTATTGTGTGTTTATTTGTTCATTATATGCTAATTTATTTTATATATGGTTGAATCTATGCATAGGATATATGCTATTTGAATGTATAACTATCTTGTAGCAGTCTATTCTTGGTTTCCTATTGCAGGCTAGTTCCGACAAAGATCATGAGTGCTTCAAGAAGCGAGAGAGGGGATCGACATTGAACGAAGGATTCAAGGTCTGAGGCCTCTCCTTCTTCCTTTGTCTCTCTCCCATTATAAAAGTAGTTATTTATTGTATGCATTGATACAAATGAGGGTAGGTTATGTATTCAAAATCCAGTCTTGCTCTGCTATGACTTGACCCAAGGTAACAGGAGAAAAATTCCTTAATGAGCCATGTAAAAAAATGACTTCAATATCCCCTTCAAGCATGAAACCAACCCAATACCCCATGTGAGTTGACAAGTTCAAGTATGGGAGGGGCTTCATCCAACCCTATTAGGTGTGCCACCTAGATAGAAAATAAAAGAACCCAGGTAGAGGGATAGGTCCTGAGGGAAGTAAGAAATAAAGAAACCCTTCAAGAGTAAGTGTGAAGGTGATATGATTTTAGGGCTTACTTCATGTCTGATGGTGTCATTTAATCCATTTCTATGAGCACCTTTGTGAAGGGTGCACTTTCTCTTTAGTTACCACATTCTTAGGCAATGTTTCTTCCAACCTCCCTTTATCTTGCATCTTATTAGTCTTCTTATTATATTTGCAAGTCGCCTTCTATACGGTTTCAATCTATAACATTGCTATTTGGGATGAGGGTGAGTATTGAAAGGGTAGAGATTAAGTTTGGACTGGATTTTTGGAGTCAATTGCTATCATTCCTTTCTTTATTTAGCATCATTTTCTTATTCTTTTAGTAGCAACTACAATCAACCTATGGGCCTTCAACCCCTCTTCTCATGAGAGAAAGGACCATGACCCATTAATGAAGTTTAGTACACTATGAGAGGCTCCAGGATGGAAAGTGTTAAGTATGGTGCGGAACAAAATGTTACCCTTGTGAGGGACCCCTAGTAGTACCCCTTTTTCCTGGGCGGTGACAACACATGAATAGGGCATAGAAGTTGACCACCAAGGTGAAACAAGAAAACTAACACAATTTCCCAAGACAATGATCCATTATCCAGCTTCAACCAAATATCCTCATCCACATCCCTGACAAATTAAGAACAACACTTTGCATGAAAGAAGGACTAACATACCTCATGGTGATGATGAATTATCATTTCCCTTACACTAGGTTGCTTGTATGTGATGAGCCTTGGTAGACCTCTAGTTGTAAAGGTGAATGACGAAGGATGTTGGGCTTCCATTTGTGGAAATGTTGATCATCGTCATGGTTAGGATCATGTTCTCCATTGCGGGCCATGAGACATGATCTTCTCTAGTTACCCCTAGGCATAGTGGGGTGACATATGTCTCCAACATGGGGACATGTGCTCACTATAGAGCACATGAGAACCTTATCATCTTTGGTTGTCCAAGACCTGCAATCCTGTGCCTACTTCAAACAACAACACCCTTTAGAAGTATTTTTCAGTGGATGTGATCCACCAGAGTCAGTGATAAATCCAAAACCAAGTTGAAAATATTTTTTTTT
The DNA here is from genome assembly GCA_000966675.3 of Picea glauca. NCBI lineage: Eukaryota > Viridiplantae > Streptophyta > Pinopsida > Pinales > Pinaceae > Picea > Picea glauca. The sequence continues at coordinate 752,714 of JZKD02S2420854.1, forward strand.
CACTAGGATACAAAATGATAGAGAAATTATATTCAATGATTAAGTGAAATTTCCTAACATCTATTAATTATATATAAATGATAATTCAATATATAAAAGAAGATACATGACTACACTAGCATGAATGCATGATACAACATATATACAAATGCAATGCAGGATGCAAATGCCCTATCTTACACTAATATATGTTAGCTCAAAGAAGCCAAGTCTCTTCCCCATGATGGGGCTTGAGAAGGGATCCACCAATGGGTAGTGGACGTCTCCTTCCTTGCAACTTGGATAAGTAGTAGGGATCATTGACAAACTTCTCCTCAATTCTCTAGGGACCAAGCCAAAATTTTCCAAACTCCTTTCGTGTATCAGGATGGCCCTTCCTTGTATCCCACTCTGAGACCAATTCTCCTTGTTTGTAATCTGCTCCTTTGATATTGTTTTTTTCTTGAATTAACCTAGTATATTACTTTGAAGGATGGGGGTGGGATTCTTTCGTAAGAATGCCATCTTGGATTAGTCTAATCAACAATTCTTTATCACCCTTTTTTAACATTGTGATAGAGCCAATTGCTTTGTCCTTGTACCTTTCTAGTTTCTTCCGGTAATCTCCCCTTTTAGGCCACACTATATCATCAAAATCTTCTTCTTAAGCAAAAGGGAGGTCATTTTATGAAAAATTCTAAAGGGGATTCCTTGAGATTCTCAGGGAGCTCCTATAAAGGATCCTTAGTTTCAGGGTTATGGCCAATCTCTTCAAAACAATCCCTTGCCATTATTAGGTTGGGTAGGTGATAATTGGTCTCATAATCCATGTGTAAAGTAGCATAAGTCAAATCCATCTATAAAGTACCACCCAACATTGAAACAAAATTTCTAGACAAGAGAATTCCCCTAACATGTGTGACATCTATGACCACAATGTCCATTAGGAAAACTATCTCAGTATATCAGTCAAGGTGGACCTTCAAGTTCTCTATCACACCATGCATGGGAATAGCCCTGGACTTAATCCCACGGACATTTATGTAAGGATTTGTGACTTTCAAACCTAATTGTTTCATTACTTTCAAGGCCATGGCATTTTCATCCACCCTTGAGTCAAGCATATAGTTGCTCATGTGCTTATTGTTCATTTGCAAGGAAATCTAGAAAGGTGGGTGCTCATCATAGTGTGGTCTGAAATGGTTGGCTTGCAACTTTATAGGAGGGCCTATAGGTTCTCGTTGTACTCTAAATAACTTCTCAACTTTGCTTCTCATTGAAGGAATCTTAATGATTTATGTTAGAGGTACATGTACGTTTATTTTTTCCAAGACACCATTTATGTCAATATTCAAGTCTATGTAATTTGTCTTTGGCAAAGTGGAACTAGAAGGAACATTGTCTGTAGCTAGTGGAGGAGGCATTGGTCGAGGAAATTTAGGGTCATTGGGAGGATCTTGGGCATGGTTCTTTGTCTAGTGTATACATGCAATTCTTTCTTCCTAAGTTTCTCCCTTGATTCCTCATCCATTTTGTTTATGATTTCCATCCTATCCTAGCCCTCATGGTCGCTTCTCTCTTTCCCTCCTCAAGTTGTTCTGGTGTAATATTGAGGCATTCTTGGGGAGATATGGAAAAGATGGAGTTTATGGTATTAAAGACATTCATGTGATCGAGCTCCCCATTATTTCTCGGGCATTCAAGTTCCCAATTTAAATGCCACAAGTTAGATGTCAAGGGGTCTCTTCTTGACTTATTAAATTTTAAAGATCTAGATTGTCGGGAACGCTCTGTTCATTCGAAGCCCTAAGTTTCCATGCTTGGTTTGATATTTGAGGTAGGGCCTAAAAAGAGGCTTAGAGGTTTGTTTTTGTGACCTTGATAATAGATAAAGGAGGGTTTGAAGTTCCTGAATTATAAATTTTATTTTTATTTTAAACAACATCTTAAGAAGAAAGAGGTTTTGAAGAGGATGGACCATCATTTCGGATCACTCCTCCATGTAATCATAGTGTTAAGTGCTAAGATAAGAATTGTTTTTTTCCAAATATAATAATTAACAAGCCGTGATTAGGTCCTCCTATTGTTTACTCTGATAAAGAAGATACTATTGAGTAATAGAAATACCCTATCAATGTTCCAATTCCTTCTTTAAATCCACCACATCACTGATAGAATTCACCCACAATTGAGTAGTAGAAATACCCTATCAATATTCCAATTCCTTCTTTAAATCTACCACATCACTGGTAGAATTCACCCACAATTGAGTAGTAGAAATACCCTATCAATATTCCAATTTCTTCTTTAAATCCACCACATCACTGGTAGAATTCACCCACATAATGTTCTTTCGAGAAAAAGACTACCTAAATTTGTGTTTAAATTATAGTTTGTGTTTAATAATTTAAATAAGAATTTATAATTTATGTTTAATAATTTAAATAAAAATTTACTTAATTGAAAATAAAATTTATTACCTAAATTTGTGTTTAAATTATAGTTTGTGTTTAATAATTTAAATAAGAATTTATTTGATTAAAAATAAAATTCATTACATAAATTTGTGTTTAAAGATTTAAATAAGAATTTGAATACTATAAATAAGATTTGTTATAGAATTATATACATTTTGTACTTTTGTCATTTTAAATTAATAATGTAGATTCATTTAAGTTTTAAATTTATTAAATATTTATAAGAATAAATAAACAAAGAGATATAAATTTATGGTTAGTATTTGCATGGATATATGTATATATCAATATTTGGTATTATACAATTAGCACAGCCGTTGTTGGTGAAAGCCTAAATTATAAATAAAAATAATTATAATTGTTGTTGGATTGATAGAAATTTTAAAGAAAAAAAATGATATATGTGTGGGTAGGTATTATACTATGTATATATTAATATTTGGTATTATATCATATAGTTTGAATTGATAGAAATTTTAAAGAAAAACTATGTAGAGAATTTGTATAAGCAATGTTGTTTAAATTGGACAATAGGGATTTTAAAGTTATTATAATATAAATGGTTAATTCACATGTGTTGGTTCTTGATTAATGTTTATAATTCTACTGAAAATTTATCTAAAAAAAAGGTGTGGATCTTTTATTTGACATTTTATATTATTAAATTTGGCAAAATGGGGTGCTCTCTAACAATGCTACTATTCTTTTTGACTAGCTTTTTTAGTCTTTTTTCAGATGATTATTACTTTTCTTCATGATAGATATAAGTTTTTTTTATTGCAGTAAGTATTTAGTGAAGTATGTATATATATATAAGAAGATGTTTTTTTTTTTTTTGGGAATTTTTGGAACTTCTCTACCTTATATGTTTTGGCAACAAACTATTTAAGTTCTAGTTGAGGGACTAATTCTATATGGGACATATTATTTTTTATTTTAATAATAACAAGATAATGTTTTTTACTTAAAAAAATTAATAATATTAATTTTTAGCAAAATTTATTTGAATTTTTTTATTTAAATTAATAATTATTTGTGAATAAATATAACAAATTTATTTTTAATTTTCTATAAAATATTATATTTATCATATATATTTTACATTTCTCTTATTTAAATTAATATTATTTCATAAAAAATAATATTTATAATT
>JZKD02S2420854.1:776463-792029 GCA_000966675.3 Picea glauca
TCATCATCATCATCATCATCATCATCATCATCATCATCATCATCATCATCATCATCATCATCATCATCATCATCATCATCATCATCATCATCATCATCATCATCATCATCAAAGAGAATATAGCGTTCATAATACTGGAAATCCATAAATGTTCACTATATGAGTCTACGAGGGTTACTTACATTAACATAAAATTAAAATTAGTGTTGATATCCTAATCCACGAGGGTTGCTTCCATTGTCATAAAAATCGTGTTTCAACTTCTTAATTTATAAAAGCTAAGACAAATTCCAAATTTGCATAAAAAATAATCAATAAATTGTGGTTATTGTTATTTAACTTAGATTACGTGATATTTTTTTATTGAGATTTATATTTTATTATTATATTTAATTTAAATTACATGGCATTCTTTTATATTGTATTAGAAAAAATGTCCATTTCAAAATTTCAAATGGTATTTTTAGTGCGTATTTACCCGGAAAGAAATCGCTATGCATTTTTTCAAATATATACAAATTCCCATAAAAATACATGTATCTAAAAATACATAATTACATAATAAACTATAAATAATCCTCTATGATAAATTAAATTTGATTTTCCACGATTGTAAACTTATATTTACTGTGAAGAAAATCAATCACTATGCATTTATTCTCCATATATACAAATTTCTAATACTTGTATCCAATTTTTATCTTTATTAAATTTAGTGAACATTTATATAATGAAATGTAATTAATTTTTCTAAGAGAAGTTYGATTTYCATGATTTTATATATTCTAAAGATATTTGATAGTAATTGATGACTATGGAAGATGATTCTAATATTTRTATCTAATTTTTATTTTCATTAATTTTAATTTTAGTGAACATTTATATAATGAAGTGTAATTAATTTTTTATTTAAATAAGTTTGATTTTTATGATTGTATTGAGAGACTTAACAACTCACTATTAAGTTGATGTGTGATTTTCTGTTTAAATTCAAGGGGAGCTTACATATGTCACTCTTAAATAATAATAAAAAAATTTAAGTGAATGAAAATTTTTAAATAATAATAAAAAAATTAAGTAAATAAAATTTGTATATGTAGATTCTAACCATTTTTTCTAAAAAAAAATTAAGAAAAAAGGGTTTGTATCTCAAAAAATTTGATCCATCTTGAAACTTCATAAAAATGAAATTAAAATAAATTATACTAGTTTTATAAATTCGAAAAATATTTAATAGTAATTAATATCTATAAAAAATGATTATAGCTTAGAGACCTAATTCATTTCAATATCATAACAAAAACTATTATTATTATTATATTATGTAATAGACATATATTCATTTTTTTTAATTGGTTAATAACTACGGGGCCATCTCCTCTCCCGCTGATTACTAAATTGGATCATCCGCTGGTGGATCTACTACGTGTGTCTCTCTAGCTACCTTTTACCCTCGAACTTAAGGATGTGCTTCACCCCTGGGAGCAATTCAAGGGTAAGAAGGTTCTTCGACTGTATTTGGGAAAATAGATTGCTATGCAATTCGCTATCTCGAACATATGGAACTTGACGAATGGGTTACGCAATTGGAACTTAACTTTTGTTCTTACTCTGTCCGGAATTGGAATGAAACGGAGCCTTTACCTTTTTCCTAGCTATTGGGTTTGCATATGATGCTTTTTTAATTGAAAAAAAAGGTTAAGTGATCATTCTCAACTTTAGTTGTTTTTTTCTCGGTAAACAATTTAAAATTTAAGGAGAACATGCGGTGTGATAATGAGCTAGAGGTAAAAAGAAAGTTAAGGTATTATAAGGATGTAATCAACTTAATCTAGAAGATCAAAATTATCTATCTGTTTTGTAAGTGTAAAGAAAAAACTAAGCATTTCTAAGATAAGAACAAATTGTCACGAGCTCCATAGTGAAACTAGGCGTTGGTGAATTCCTAAAACACCATGGGATGAAAGAGTGTGTCACCTTTGTGAGACTAAGATGGTTGAAGATGAAAAACACTTTCTCTTAGATCTCATTTTCAAAACCTCTCAACTCAACAAAACTATGGTGATCTTGGAAAGCTTCTCTTAATGTTTTTCGAGCAAAGAAACAAAATTCTAAAGAATATAAAGTAATCACTTATCCTTTTAAAGTTTAATAAACCAATTCGATCTTAGTGGATGTTAATAATCATCATTATATAAATTAGATAGTAATATTGAACCATTTTATTATTAAAAAAACTTCAAACTTTTGTTTAAGTTAAAATTCCAATTTAATTGAAATATGCTCTCATTCTAATTTAGAAATATCATCTTATGATATCTAAATTCTCTCCTTTTCACAAATGAGAGTTTTAAAATATATTGCAATGATTTTTTTCTTAGTTTTATTGTCTTATGTATAGGAAGAGAAAGAGACATACGGTTAGAGGCATAATGGTGAAGGTATTTTCCATTTTATGTTTACTCTTTGAGATCTTATTGTATATATTTCTAACATTTAATTTATTTCTAGTTATATATCATTTGTTTACAATTTTTTTCTTATTAGTTTCCGTCTTTAGGTCAGGGATTATAGTAATCGATTTTTCTATTTTCTATTAGTTTACACATAGTTCAAGACATTTTAAGTTGAAGTTTTGACAAACATTGAATTTTTTCAAGGTGTATTTTAGTTTTTATACTAAGTTTTAAACTTTGACGTCTTATTTGGCCTCATTTCGAGGTAGGGATATTTTTATTTGGTTTCAAACTCAAGAAATCAACAATAAAAGTATAAAAAATCATATTTCTTTGCTTCGACCTGGATTAATGTTGGGTTTCTAAGTTAGCATTACTCTCCAGCATTAAATGTTTCATATTTGAACATAAATTAAAGCCAAGTAAAACTCAACGTATCCTTCAACGTGGCATGAATTGCATAGTGCTCTTGCCACAACCCTCTATAGTTGCCTGGCTTTGTTATATGTGTCCTGGCTTTGTTATATGTGTCCTTTGCAGCTCTTTCCTGCCTTTCTCTCCCTTCTACTTCGCCCATTCCTAATACCATGTCTGCCACCATTGATAAGCCTGTATTTTCTTTGTTGTACAAGTGTGCATTTTGTTTCCTCCTTTATTTTCTTTGTTGTACAAGCCTGCATTTTGTTTCTGCCTGTATTTTCTTTGTTGTACAAGCTAATAAGAGCTCAAGGACTAGAGATTGTGACTTATTTTTGTTGCTTCATTTCTATTGTTGGGTGTATCTAGAAGCTGAGCCTTAAGCATTTGCCACTACTTCTGTTATGAACCTTCTGGTACATGGGGAGTATCAATGTTATTCATTAAAATGAAAGAAAAAAGTATAAAAACTCTGTGAAGATATTCAAGGAATTGCTTTGAATTTCATTGATTTTGAGTTTCATTAATTTTGCAGCTACAATTATTGTTTTCAATTCAACAAATTATTCATTTTTGTTATATTCAGAATTGTTCAAAAGGTCTTCAAATTTATTCAAGAAGACATCAAAAGTTATATCTTCATTGCTATTGTTGGGTGTAGTTAGAAGCTGAGCCTTAAGCATTTGCCACTACTGTTGGTGTGAACCTTCTGGTACACGGTGAGTATCAATCTTATTCATTAAAATGAAAGAAAAAAGTATAAAAACTTTGTGAAGATATTCAAGGAATTGCTTTGAATTTCATTGATTTTGAATTTCATTAATTTTGTAGCTACAGTTATTGTTTTCAATTCAACAAATTGTTTATTTTTGTTCTATTCAAAATTGTTCAAAAAGTCTTCAAATTTATTCAAGAAGACATCAAAAGTTACATCTTTAAGCATGATATGTCCATAACTTGATTTTTTCCTTGCAATTCAACAATTTGTACAGATGATAACTTTCATTGTAGCTCTATGCATTTTCTTAAGCTTTGGTTTAGCTACCTCTTGCAGCTACAATGTAATGTTCCTAACTTGGCTAGTCTAGGAAACGCTGCTAATGTGTGTGTAGGATCAATGGTTTACAACATATAAATGATCATACAAATAATAAATGCGACAAAGGATTGCAAACTTTGTATTATGATATCTCTATGGATTACAAAATGGCCGAATGCAGCTGAATAAACTGACAATACTCGACTAGATCAACAGACAAAGGATCTTAGCCGGAATACAAATAAGAAACTAAAATATAATACCCGAAATATGGGAGCACTGCAGAATCAATGGATGCGCTGGGACTATGGCAACTATGACCGTAACTGTTGGAAGTCTGGAAAGTTCGCCATGGGATCTATACTTCCCATAATGGATCAGAAACTATCCCAAATGATGCACCCTGTTCTAGTCCTCAGTACTGGTATCTATCGAATCCCTCTACTGATGAATATGGACCCCAGATGGATACCCCTAGGGGAATGTGCCCCTCTTCTTCTGGCAAACTGTGTCCTAGTGATTCCACCATCAGAATCAGATGACATATGTCTCAAAACGACTGCCTTGGTCTACTGGGAAGTGGGTCGGAAGGGTTTCCTTGAATCTGGTCTGATGCTCTCTCTAGAACACCAAATGTGCCTGCCAAAAGTGTCGCACATCCAAGTCTGGAAAATGCATCCCAATTGATTTCTTCGTCGGAATATGATGAGGAACTAGGAAAAATATGTGCCTTGCCCTCCTCTCAAATGGGTCAGAGGGAAATCTCAGAATTCTCCCTGGATGGGATAAGTCAACTAAAACGCCCTCTTAGAAGCTGCACCCTCACTCTTGATGAATGCGCCCTTGCTGTTGAACATTGTGTAACTGCTGCTGAAGAATGATGGAAGACCTGAATGATATTCTCGGTGACTAGGGTGTGTCTCTCAACACCCAAATCAGCCACTGGTGTCTTCCTCCTAGAATCCACTGAACTATCTCTCCTGAGATGCGCCTCTTCTCTTCAATGACAAGTCATATTCTACATAATGATGAATTAGGTCGCTGACCCTTCCTTTATAGCTTTCCAAAAACCTAAATCATCCCGAAAAACTAATTCACTGTTGACTTCCAAAACCCTAAATCACTGTTGAAACCCTAATTCACTATTGACTTCTATTTTTATCTCATAATGACTTAAAAGCGTTGTTAACCCTTTTTAGCTCAATGTCACTTTCTGAATATAACACCTATGACTGGAGTGACCTCTAGTAACCTTATTTACCCCTCTTTGGCCCTGGCTATAGTCTAACGGGGCGGTTTATACCATTAAGCCTCCTCTCTGGAGCTCCTATTTGGAAAGGGACATTACATACAGTTATTGGTTTCAATTCAGCAAATTGTTCAAGGACCTAAAAGTATTTCCTAAAAGTATGCAGTCACTACTGCAAAATCTTTATCGCTCACGATTTAACCATACGCTTTCATCACACTTAGACAATCATGGAACAATACAAATCCACATGTAGACTTTTTAAAATATAGATATGGGGCAATATATACTAGAACAGTATTATAAGTCAGATCAAACATAACCTTTAACACATCACAACAAGATACATGTGTGTCTAAATTATCTAAAATAAGAACTTTTGAAGAAGAAAAGTAGTTTTTACAATTATATGAAGATGACTTGTATGCTGAATCTTTGGTGGACCCAAACCAACCTTATTTTTTTAGATCAACACTTATAGGGAAGCCTTCTAGTAGTTAATCCTAAGTACTATAATGTTTATTGATGCACATTCTATCCTTGGAAAAGCATGATCATCCTCATGTCTATCATATGAAATGACCAAGCAAGAATTTTAGTGCCTTTATCTCACAATCCATATGTGTGTGCTATGTGGAATTCTCATCAATATGCACCTTCTTCACAGTGTCCTCTTAAACCCCACTTAAGTATTGGAAGCTATTTGATGGATCCTTTCTATTTTGAACCTGCATAGATGGACTCCTCACATATTTTGTGCTGAAAGCATCAATGACCACATTAACAGATGCCCATTTCTCAATTTACACGGCTTCAAGTGAAACTACAGGTATTGGAAAGCACTATGAGTCTTTGCTATGAAGTTGTGTTAACTATTGGTGTAGGTTCTATCTAATCTTATTGCATCCAAAATGCATCTGTATGGTAAAAAATTGTGCTCCCATCGCACTTAACCAGCCCAATAGTTGTGTTGTCTTAGTAAACATGTTTGAGGGGTTTCTAGTGTGTGCAACGAACCTATACAATCACTAAGTGCACTCCCAGTGTAGATAATCCCCAAACAAGAGAACTATGACTGAAATCCATACTTTCTCGAACCACAGCCTCCCTATGAGTCTGTGACAAAGCGTTCCTCCCTCATTATTTTTATAGCCACAATGTTAAAAATACCAAATTATACAGAGTTTGTTCTTGAATCGTAAGCTAAAACAAATGCTTGAATACAATTTCAGAGTTGGCTGAATCTTTCACTCCTATTGAAAACAAATCTCAGAAGAGGGTTCTTACTCGCCATTATACCAAGTAGTTGGGACAAAGTTGGTAATTGTTGGAGATGATGCACAAACATCATGCATGCAAACTAGTTCTTACTCACCATTATACCAAGCAGTTGAGGAGTCGATAATTGTTGGAGATGATGCACGAGCATCATGCATGCAAACCATGTGGAAGAAGATGCACATATATTCACAAACCTTCACCAAATCATGTTCACATTCATATATTGAAATATATGGCATGTTTTCACCGAATCTAGAACCGATCTCAGAAAGACAAGTATATTCTACACGTACATGGTGTGTGAAGTCGTTCCTTGTGAAATGGAGGATTTTATATTCTCTTCTTCACCATCTACAAACACGCAAACTACATAACCTACCTACACGTCATTCCTACTCTAATACACAACCTACCTACATGTGCTTCCTACTCGTGGCAGGGACTTGTTGCTCTACAACTACCATTGTTTTATTTATTTAACTGTTTGGTTTTTCTTGGTAAGGAAAGAATACTCTATGTAACGAAATCTAACATAGGTGGACGGATGAGGTTTCTTTTATGAAGACATTTCTACAATAGTTGGGCACCCTTTTTCATATTTTTTTTTGTAATAAAAAAGGCTTTTTGAGGTTTCTTTTATGAAGACATTTATGGAATAGTTGGGCACCCTTTTTCACATTGTTTTTTTTAATAAAAAGCTTTTTGTAAAGTGGTTTCTCATGTTTTTGCAATAGGTAAGTATTTTTTTTCCACATTTTTCTTTTTGGTAAAAAAATTCTTTGTATAATGGTTTCTCATGTTTTGTAATACTTAGATTTTTTTTCCCACATTAAAAAAGAACCTCTTTGCATAGTGGTTTCTCATGAATAGAATAAATAATCCCTAATGATGCATTGGTTTGTAGCTAAGAAAAACATCTTTAAGTATGGTCATGTTAAATTGTATTATTGAAGTAGTATACTTTGAATAATACAAATATATGTATATGGTAGTATTTTACAGAACATAAGTTTATGTTAATAGTAAACTTAAGTTTAATAGTAACAATTTATTTTCTCGAATCATTCAAATTTATTAATAGTTATTTTTAAATAAAAAAATTATAACATATAACATAAGTTAATTAATTATTCGTTAATTATAATAACAAATTTTATAAGAGTTTGGAAGATGATCCTCCCCTACTTCAAAGATATGTATATGATAATAATTAATTTTTAGTTAATTAAAATAACAAATTTTATAAGAACTTGGAAGATGATCCTTCCTACTTCAAATTTATTAATAATTATTTTTAAATAAAAAAATTATAACATAAGTTAATTAATTATTCGTTAATTATAATAACAAATTTTATAAGAACTTGGAAGATGATCTTCCCTACTTCAAAGACATGTATATAATAATAATTAATTATTAGTTAATTATAATAACAAATTTTATAAGAACTTGGAAGATTATCCTTCTTACTTTAAAGACATGTATATGATAATAATTAATTATTAGTTAATTATAATAACAAATTTTATAAGAGCTTGGAAGATGATCCTCCCTACTTCAAAGACATGTATATGATAATATTGTAAAAACTATATATATTAAAGTGTTATTCCCATGAAAACTCTAAGTATCTCCTTTTTTTTTCCTTTTCTTCAATTTAATCTCTTTCCACATCCATGAAAAATGTTAGGTAAATTAGAAATAGGAATGTTAGAAAGGTAAATTAGAAATAGAAATGTTACAAAGGTAAATTAGAAATAGGAAGGTTAGAAATGGAAGGAGAAATGGATATTTAGTATTCAAAAAGTGTACCAATTCCTTATAGAAATTAGATTATCTTCATTTGTAATCACCAATTGCAAGGGATTTATGTCTTCTTTTTCCTCATTTATTATATGTGGACAAACTGTTTTTCATGGATGTAATTGTAGAGTTTTGATTGGCATTGTTCTAATCTTTTACATCTTTGAGAACCAGACCAAAATGTAGTATTTTCACGTTCCAAAATCCAAACCCATTGAAAATTACCTTGATGTAATAACATATTATTTGATAGGTTGTTACCGATATCCATCTTAACACATATTTAGGAATATGTCAAAAGACCAAGTTTAATCTTATCTAGATATGATTTGATGTAATTACCTAAAGTATTTTTTTTTTTGGTAAATAAAAAGAGAGAGGTAGAGCCTATTATAGAATTTCACATACAAAAATAACACATGTCGCTAGGTTGCCAACTATTCCGTTGAAATTAGCAGAAACGGGGATAGTTGACAGCCTAGGATGTTCATGTATAAAAAATCGATTTTCCACCTGCCCTACCAAGAGAAAACCAGAGCAGGTGATGGCCTATAGTCTTTACATTAACCATTAAAACTAGAATTAAAACCAGACTGGCCTTAGAAATGAACCAAAAAGAGTTAAGACTGACACCTAACCAGAACCAGAAAGAAATCCAATCCATGTAGTTACCCGTTGGCAACAGACATAGCTTCTTCAGGGTCTCTGTTGTGTGGTTCATTTCGAGTTGACATGGCAAAGGGTCTTTCACACATCGTACATTTTTCTCCACTGGTACATTGGAGAATGCTTCATACAACATATCGATGCGTTGGTGCATGAGAGTGCCACAGTGAACCTGATATACCATCTGACTCCTCATATCAAACACTAATTCCAATTGTTCTGGATGGAAGAAGGGTGGGGGGGGCATGCCATGGTTTCGGTACAATCAAGATAGGAGGTGGCGCAAGGACCTCACCACATTTCGTCGTCATGCCACTTGGACCCTCCATAGCCTCACATGTGGCAACCTGCACTTCATCCTGTGATCCATCCTTGTGCTTCGTCATTGCGCACCATCCTTGTGTGCCTTCCTCTTTCCTGGGGTCCCCGTCCTTCCCTGTGGCGCTGGAAAGGTCGTAGCCTTCTGAAAGCAGAGCATCGTGAGAGGCCATATCGAGGAATTCCTCTGGGAATTCCCCCTTGATGATGCAAATGTGAGCCTCATCTACCTCCGTGGTGAGCCGAAGTGGATGTCTTAGTGCCTTCTGCTGAGAAATCACTTGGGGGTTGCCAATTCTTTGGCATAATGAAGAGAAGGGACTCCAGAGGGATCTGAATGGGTTCCTCTGTAATTACTTCCTCCACATAAGCCATTAGAGGTGACCTGAACATCCCTCCTCTGCGTTCTACCTGAATTCACTGAGTGTAGGATATGGAGAGTGCTCTCTCTAACATCTTCTGCCTCCTCAGTTGCACTGCCAAACTATGTCAGGCAGGGCTGCGATGCGGCCTGCCTCTCTCCCATGGCATCGAGAAGATAATGTGGATGGAAATATTGCAAAAGGTTCTGCAATGGTTGCACCAAAGAACTGAGTTGCATGCCTGGTGCAAGTCGAGGGTGAAATGGTGCGGGTCAGTGCAATGTTGGATGATACCGAGGGGGAGTGACATGACGACTCCTATTATTTCCCCCCATCCATTGAATCTCCTTATTGTTACTCTGCTCACGCGACAGAGCCATCCTTTGGGTCTTAGTAGGTAGTTAAGGCGGGCTCCCATTATTAATGGAGAGGGGATGGGAGCCATCCTGCCAAATTTATGGCTTGCCTCGGGCTAGTGCTATGTGGCTCTTGTGTGCTACATGGAACCCCATCCAGGGTTGGGAAGTCCATCTTGTCCAAGTCTTGGCATCAGTCTAAGAGTTCAGATCGATGTGAAGTTTGGGCACTCCAGTGGATCAACTCTGTCATGGTAGCCACTCCTTCATTTGCCAGGAAATCTGGTACTTTGTTTTCTTCCCTTTTCACATGAGAGGGGATGATAGTGAGGTTGGGCCGTAAGAGGGAGCCAAATTCCTCCAAGAGTCCTGAGATTCTCCAACTGGGTGAGACTTCCTGGGGGTGTTCTCCATGAATAATTTTGTTTATGAGCTGGACTATGATCTGAGAGTCCCCCTTCGCAATGATCTTGTTGTAATTGTGATCTTTTTCTATCTTGATTCCTCTTAGGAGGATCCAGATCTCAACAACATTGTTCGTGTTGAAGCCAAGATATCTTGCTACTAGGTGGAGGATTTCTCCATTTGAGTTCTTAAGGATCGCCCCAAATCCCACTGGGCCTAGATTTTCTTTTGAAGCCCCATCAAAATCAATTTTTATGAATCCAGTTGGTGGGGGGGTCCAAGTGGTCGGGCTTCTAATAGAGAGGTTGGCTACTGTAGAGGGGGGTGTGTCAGCTAGGCTAGGGTGCCAGTTTTGGAGTATATGTCGTTCATCCATACTGCACTTTAAGTCCTCAATAGTCTAGTTCCTTCTTTTAATCGTTTCTTGGATTAGATAGATGATTTTGTCTCAAGTAAAGGTGGGGGATGAGGCCTTTGAATGAAATATTCTTTAATTTCTTTCCTTCCAAATTTTCCAGAGTGTAAATCCCGGTAGGAGCTGCCAGATGCGAACTAGAATTTGGTTCTGAAAGGTGATGGAGTCCCAATTTTCTATAGTGTCGCTGATGTTGTTCCTATTTCTGTTGGAGTGGTGCATTCTTTGAGACCCTAGATCCCAAATTTTCTAACTGTAGTGGCAATGGTTGAAAAGGTGTTCCATCGTTTCCTCCTGTTGCTGACAAAGGGGGGAAATTAAGGGGCCTATGAAACCCCGATTCTTGAGATTGTCCCAGGTGAGGATGTGGTTTTGGACTGTGAGATAGAGGAATATGGACACTTTAGGCTAGAGTGTTGAGTTCCAGATCTTACCCCATATTCTCTCCTTAGCTTGATCTTGATAGTTCCCCTGCAAATAGTAGGCTTCTTTGACCAAAGGAATTCCCCCATCTGAGAATGTTCGGGCCTACCCTGGTGGAGATTTTTCATTGGTTTGCATAGGCTCACTAGGCTTGGAGGTCCATTTCTCTTGGGAGGTGTAGTTCTTGATGATTTTTTTTCCATTTGCGCCATAGTAGATTCCTATAAGACGTTCTCCAAATATCCTTAACCCATATGAAGATGTCGGGTTGTAGTGATTGACGTATGGGGTAAAGCTATTCTAGAATGGCTAGAGGAGTTTTTTTTTGCCATGAGTCCTGCCAGAACAACGCACTTTCCCCATTCTTGATTTCCCATAAAGCATATTTCTGGACTAGCTGTCTATTGAGCCAGGTCATGTTCCAAATATTGGATCCTTGAATCTGGTCGTTAAATATGATCAGTTGTTCTGCTCAAGTGGTTAGTGCATATTTTTGTTTCCAAATTTGTGCCCAGAGTTTTGTAGGGTGCTTGAGCCATCGCCACGACAGTTTATCTCCCATAACTTGATTAAGTTTTCCTGGGTCTCATAGCCCTAGCCCACCCAGAGCTTTAGGCTTACAGAGCTTATCCCAACCCACTAAAGCCCACTTTTTATCAAGGTGGTGCCCATTCCATAAGAAGTTGTGGTGTATGTTCCTGATGGCCCGAATGATGGACTTAGGTGCAGCTAAAGCCGTGAAAATATAGGTTGGAAAGGCTTGCAGGATAGACTTGAGGAGCACCATCCTAGCTACTATATTAAGAGGTCTGAAGGTCCAGTTGTTGAGTCTATTGGAAATGGAGAGAAGAAGACTGTCCCATGAGATGGAGAGTGTAGGCGCACCATTGAGGGGAATGTCGAGATAGTTGGACGAAAGGGAGCTCTTGGGTATACCTAGGAGGCGGGAAATATGATTTTGGATGGAAACTAGCGTATTGAAGAAGTAGATCTTGGATTTATCAAGGGTAAGGGCCATTCCCAATGCATCTGCAAAGTCAGTGAGAATGGAGTTGAGTTTTGTGTCTTCTTGAGTTGTCAGAGTGTTTAAGAGGAGGGTGCCATCAACAAACTGGCTATGCGAGGGGGATGGTTGAACGTTCTACAGGGGAAGGCCTTTAATGGATCCATCCAAGACAAAGTCTTTAAGGTAATAGCCCAAACCTTCCACCATTAAAACAAAGAGGAAGGGAAAGAGGGGTCTCCTTGACAGATTCCTCTAGTAGGGGAGAAGGGTTGGGAGGGCACTCCATTGACCAAGATAGAGAAGAATGTTGAAGAGGTGAGCCTCATGATCCAATGCACCTAGTGGTTGTTGAAACCAAAGGCTTCTAGCAAGGAGCGTATGTACTGCCAAATGATTCTGTCAAAATATTTAGAAAGGTCGAGTTTGATGAGCATACCTGGGATCTTAGTCGTCTTTAGTGAGTGGATAACCTTATGTGTGAGGATGACATTGTCCATGATTTTCCTGCCTTCCACGTAGCCCTCTTTGTCTTTTCATATGATAAAAGGTAAAATTGGTTTGAGATGCATAGCTATTACCTTGGTGATGATTTCATAGATGAAGTTGTAGAGGGAAATAGGTTTGTATTGTTTGAGGTGAGTGACCCTCTCCTCTTTTGGGATGAGAGTGAGGAAGGTGGCATTAAGGTATGGGAGGACTTGGCCTGAGGTTCTGGATTCCTCCACCACCTTCCAAACCTCTTCCATGATCATATCCCAATAGTAATGAAAGAAGTCTGTAGTGAAGCCGTCTGGACCTGGTTCTTTTCCTGGGGGCATTTCTTTGACTGTGTGGTCCACTTCCTCCTGAGTGATGGGCCTCATTAAGGCTTCTATCTATTCTTGAGTTTCTAGGGAGGGTATGTGCCTAGTGGAGAAGGGTCGATCTATTGTAACAGTTGTAGGATTCCATAGGATCGTTAATCCCTCTACCGTGTTGGTGGATTCTATGTGGAGGGAGTTACACCCTCTCCAACAATAGTGAAAGATAGCCTCTACTTATTCTACAACACATTTGGTCTCCTACAATAGGAGAACATCTATATTTTCTGCACGAATACAGTCACAAAGAGTACTTTGCTTGGATTTTCCATTGAGTCCTCTAATGTTCCGGGTTATGATCTTCATCATGATGATTGGGGAGGCGGATGGAGGTATCCCTCTAACAGCCTTTGAACCTGGCCTGAGTTGAGCATGAAGTTCCCTACCTCTTTGATGAGCTGGTGGGTGGATTTGTCGCCTCGTCTTTTGTTTTCCCGTGGGTTGCTCTTTGAGTCTGTGGCTGGGTTTGTGGCTATGCCCAACTGTGCAGTGGATCCTGTTGTGGAATCTATGAACACCTTATGAACCTTCCTAAGTTGTTCTGCAAGGATTGCATGAAGATCCTTCTGATTGAGGGCCTCCTCCAGTTTTTCAATATCTATGTGTGCCAAGTCTTTCTCATCTAGCTGCATGAGGGTATCCTCATTTTCCTTTGGCTTGTCTCATTGATGATATTATTTTCCTTGGCCAGATTGATGCAAGGCTTGACCTTTTTCTTTCACATGGATTTTCTCTTTATGTGGATCCTGGACCTCTTCTTATTCCAACAGCTGATTTAGAATGTCATAGGAGTTTTTGGTGGTTATTTTTGGTGTGCTGTCTGGATTCGGCTTCCGTGGCAGATTCCGTTTCCGACCAATGACTATGGTGAATCCATCTTTTTGTTTGTTCTCTCCAACTTTGGGGGCCTAGGAATTCATGGGAAAGTCTTGAAAGAGGTGGATGTGCTCGTGACATTTTCTACATCGAAAGGGGATGTGCTCATAATCTATTGTTTGGTTCCATTCTTAATCATGATATTCGAGGGTTACTAAGCCTGGTAATTCTTTTGAGATGTCCATATAAACACAGATCCTGGCATAGGAGGTGTATTTTATTTTTTTTGTGGCTTCCAATGATTTGACATATCACCCCACTATGTTTCCTATACCCATAAGTATTTATTCCATCCAGAACTCTTGTGGCAAGGAATAGAGCCTGATCCAGACTGGGGCCATTGTGAAATCCTCCTTTTCTGGGTTGAAGCGGTCTGTCCAGAATCGCAAGAATAACCCTATCGAGTTATAGAAGTAGATCCCATTGTCAAATATTTTTTCCCTGTCTTCTATGTTGTAGAGGATAATCATAAAAATTCCTATAGAGTTGAGTTGAACCTCGTAGTCTCCCTTGGGGTTTCACCAATCTTTGGTCCATTGTAATAAATCTTGCTTGGAAGGCCAGCGCCCTAATAACTTGCCTATTAGGGCATGCTCTCTCATGAACTGGGTGTGTTCTCCTACCCTCATTAATCTTATGAGATATCTGGGGGGGGTTTCCATTTGGGGAATGCATTTTCCTGGTTCCCATCTACGAGATTCCTTTAGATAAGAGGTGCTTGGGTTCACATCCATTGATTTTTTTAGTCCCTTCTCTTTGATCAAGATTTGTTCTCTCATGTGCGGAGGCAGCTCAAAGGTGGGCCGCTTGGCTCTTGTTCCCACTCTATCATTGGCAATTATGTTACTATATGAGGGGGGTTTCCCCCCCCCCCTTCTGGGCTCATCCTGACCCCTCAACCATAGGGTGTCTGTTCATACCAGCGCAAAACGTGCTACATGTGCAGCTGCAGGCAAGTCAGATCATGTAGGGAATCGCTACGGATCGCTAGGGTTTCCTCAAGAGATATAGATCACTCCCAATCATGCCAATTTTGATCTCTTGAATTCCGTAATTACCCAAAGTATTGCCAATATCTTTAAAAAAATTTAAATCCAAAAAATGAAGGAAAACATTCTGGAGCCTAACCCAAATGTGTACCTTTGTTATAAGGAAGGATTGAAATTAGGGAACCAAGGAGTCACAAAAGGTTCAACTCTACCCCAAAACTAGGGAGTCTCATATAAAACTCTTTCATAATCAAATTTGTTTTCAAACTTGATAATAAAGAAACCCTTAAAGTAATGATAAACCTAGCAATGTTTTGTCCATAAATCCATTGATATAAATTTGATCCATAAACCATTAAATCTGCAAATTACTATTAAATATTGATCAAAATAAGGTAAAATGGTAACCTCACCTCCAATTTCCCTGAATCATGTGTTTTCTTTCGAACCCCATCCTAAGAACATGTGTTTCCTCCTAAGAGGTCACAAGCTTAAATCCAGAGGTCCCTTTTACTGTCCAGTGCAGGCCGTGAGACATTCCTACGTGTGCTCTTTCTTTTGGCGCTTTTTTCCCTTTCCGAGAAAACACACAGTGGGTGTTGGCTCCTTCTAGTAGAAAAATTTTCTCATGTGCCTTGAGCTGTA
>JZKD02S2420854.1:792079-810326 GCA_000966675.3 Picea glauca
CAAGGCCTTGGTATAATGTGATTCATGAGAAAAGTAAAGTTTTTCTTGGAAGACACGTGCCCTTCAGAGATAGTAATAAGTTTTGGAGAAATAATGGAGAAATTAGAATGTTGTTAGGAGGAGGTTATTGAGTTGTTACGTGCTTTCATGAGTTTGGTATGAGAGTGGTTTGAGATCCTATTTTATAAGATTTTGTTTTGAAGTTAGTTTGTTGTTATACAACTATATATGTAATGGATTTCTAATCAATGATGCAGAGTATGTGAGCGTAGTGTCACTTGTGTGGGCCCTTGTGGCCTCACCATCTTGTTGTGATATTCTCCAATTTCAAGTTGGTATCAAAGCATAGGTAGCAGCTAGGTGTTGAATTATTTCCTATCGTGTGAATAGAGAGTGGTTTGTTGCAAAAGAAAACTTGCATGTATGTGTTGAAGGAGAATCACTGTTGTGAATGGAGAATTTTTCTGTGGTACGCTGAAGTCGTGGAAGAAAGGAGAATCATGTGGAGTATTTGAAGAGGTAGATCGACATGTGTGGAGCAAAAATCTAGTGCAGTGAGTGTGGATATTTAATGATTTTTGTTGTAGAAACAATTATGCCTTGGAAGGATTCCCCAATTCAACACATTTAACTGTAATACACCCATGATGGGGGCATCAAATTTTCACTCTTCTTAGGAGAATCAAAACCCCAATCGGGGTTTCTATCCCATTATGCTCTTCCATAGCTTTCCGACCACATTTTCCATGCTCTAAACTGAGCTCAGAGCTAGTGGGTAGCCTCTCCCATGTTCTTCAGGTTCTTCCATCCATCTATACTCTCATATGACCATGAGGTATCACCATACATGAAGACAACGAGTGCCAAGACAACCACCGCGCGAATCCTCCGGAATGGAAAATCTTCGAAGTTCATAATCTGATGCTGCATGTCCTCAGAGGTTTGGACGACCTTGATTGACTTCAGGACTTCGGCGTACGGGAATTTCAAAGACTCCAAAGGATTTTCTCCCCAAAGTACTTCCATATGCAGAGTTACATATCGAGTGCCACACATCCCTTGTGATCGATGATTATAATCTACTTCGGGACTTCGACATTCGAGAGTTTTTAACACTCCAAACCCTTTCTCCTCTGAAGTACTTGGTACCCAGAGTTACAGATCAAGCACCACACGTCTTCTGCAATCAATGACTGTGATATACTTTGGGACTTTGACATTCAGGATTTTTGAACACTCCAAAGCCTTTTTCCTATGAATTAGTCTATACCTGGAGTTACAGATCGAGCACCATGCATCTTCCTCAATAAATGACTCTGATCCACTTCGGGACTTCGGTGTTCGGGATTTTTTTACTCACGTGACCCCACTTTCCTCTGAAGAGGCTATATTTCAAAATGGAAGATCTGATGACACATGTCCTTAGCCATGGGACGACTCACATGAAATCCAATTCTTCTGCCTTCGGGAGTTCTTGTTCAACACATCCCCTTTTCGCCCAGAGTGACTTCCTCCGAAATGAAAAAATCTTCTGCCATGTGTACCTTCCAACGGATGATTGGGATGACTTTGGGACCACAGCCTTCAGAAATCCTTGTGCCTTCACACTTCGTTCCTCCCAAAGTGACTTCTCTCCAGAGTGTAGGATCTGACGACACCTACTCATTGGCTTGGATGACTCAGATCTGTTTTGTCTCTTCGGCTCTTTGGGATTTTTGTGATGAAATCTCCTCTTCTCTCCCAGATTTGGTCAACGTCGGGTTGACCATGGCCTCAATATGATGGTTTGAGGGTATCTACGCAACCCTAGATATCTACAGCTTGTAACTTCCGTTTAAGGGTCCCTTGGGTCCCAGTTCGTGCCACTATGAGAGGGACACCTGGAAACCCCATAACTCGACACGTGGACTCCCACACGATCTCGACGTTAATACTCGCATCCCCATGATCAAACATTCGTGAGGAATCCTTAGATCCACGGTCCACATCAAATTCGAAACTTCGAGACTTCCAAACTTTGGGGGTTTTGGTGTTACCAAACCTCTATCCTCCCAAAGTGGTCAACACTGGGCTGAATATATCGTAGATCCGACAGTCGGGATAGTTCTCAGTAATCTACATATCTATGACCCATATTTACTTTGAGACTTTAGGGGATTCACCTCCTGTGCAACGAATATGCTCAATTCGTTAGACTCACAAAGTTCGAAGGGATCAAAGGGTTAATGTTTGTGTTCCTTCTCCAAATCTGACAATCATGAATAAATTTGGCTCCTCCTGAACTAATCTCATCCATTCATCTTTCAAATGAAAGGATATCTCCTTTAGGGGCTTGAAAATCACTATTCTACTTGAGTTTTATCAACTCCTTAAATACTTAAGTATTTTGTGCTAATTCTCCTAAACTTAATGCTTAGAGAAATCCTCCATGCACCTCATATGCTCATCTATCAACTCTATAACTTAAGGGGGAGGGGGGTTCTCGATCTCTACCCACCTCGTAGAGGCTCTGTGCAAACATGCACTACCTCTCATGAGCTTGACCTACCCCTTCCTTTAGAACGACTGGGAATGTTGGCATGCACACATGAGGCTATGCCGAAAGTCAACAATTTAGAGTTCATTTATTTTAACTTGAACCACCACAGGGCTCAGGCATTTACGTGTACATGCCGAAGAATTTATTATTTTATTAAATACAAAATTAGGTAGAATTGAAAGGATACAATATAACCATTAATAAAACATGTCCCTCCCTACAACATTCATAGGATATCCAACTTTAATTCACAGTTACTACTTAAATACACAGGATGTGAGATTACTTATCTATTACAGGTGGTAGCCAACTAACTGACTGTGGGTGTTCATCCTTCCACCCAACCATAGGCTCAGAGGCATTCATTCTTAGCACTCTATCCACCCCCGTGCCAAGCCATGATATCACCAGGGAATTTATGCCAATTCTCATCGATCCTTTCTCTTTCGCATCTTCTATGAGGTTTATCAGATGCTTCCTCAACATCAAGCTCACGGCCTTCTGCTTAGGTCTCATTATCTGCATACTTTCATAAATATCCCTCTCTGTCATGACCTCGATGAGGTTTATTAGACTCTTCCTCAAAATCAATATCATAGGCTTTGGTTTGTTCTCTGCTGGCTGAATAATGTTCCTCACATTATCCACTCTTATTTTAATTCTCTGGCGTGCCTTGCACATACATCCCTCCTATCTTGTTCCTTCTATTAGAAGGAAACTTGGGTTCATCTGGGTCTGTAGGACCCTGTGGCACTTCAGGTTGACCTTCTTCAACTAGACCATACATCCATTCATGGGGTAGTTGATGGTTCAACCACCAATCCTTTTCTTATTAACTAATCTCTTATAGTTTTCACATTCTTTCCTTTAGTGATATCATGGCTAGTACTTTCAAGGATTCACACCCACAATCATTTATTGGAAATTCAAAAATTAATCCATTTACACTGTTCCCATGCCACAACATGGTAATCCTAATTAATGATTAATTACAATTTGGGGGGGACATGGGTGTTACAATCCACTCCCCCTTAAAAGGGAACATCATACGCGATGTTCTTTCTCAGTAACACTTGTCATGCCTTTCTCATTCAAACACTTTAGAAGTCTTGACCTTATTTCTCATTTAGGTCCTTTTTCATACTCTAAATATTTGTCACCTATATTTAATAATTCTTAGACAACAAGCACATTAATCATAGTCTCATGCAAAAACATTTTACTGTTGCAGAAAATTTCTAGGAAAATTTAATAATCTAGCACAATACTTATCTGTGCAGTTTGTGGATTTGTATCCAGACTCACTGTTTTTCCTTGACATACCCATTATGTGCATGATCCCAATCAATAGTTTAGAAGAAATATCAGAGTCTCCTCTTCCTTGCGATCACTCACCCTCCAGGCCCAGGCTCAAGCATCCCCTTCTATGTTATACAGTTCCTCGAGTGATCCATCTTGCCTTTCCAAGGTTTTCTCACATAGGAATAATCCCAGAGACTTTATCGAGCCTTACAATCAAGGAATCCCACATAATTTCTCTTCTGAGGCGTCCCTCCGGCTTGTGTTACCTCAAGACAACATATTCCAGGTGATCATGGATTACCACGGGGTTCTCATGGCTCAGCAGTGGCCTCCTTCATGATTTTCAGTTGGATAGCCTTCATCCATCCTTTCTAGACATATATTTTCTTCTCACATGTATCACAGGCATAAATAATTCATGAGACATCATCACAATTCTAAATTTCAAAATTTTATTGCAATCTGTCACCCACAAATTTTCCAATTTCTTCATTTATTTTCAGATTTGTTCTGCATGGAACCAGATTCACAAGCATGGGGATTTCCTCCCCATAGCAGTTTAGCTCAGTAGGAAATTGGTCTTCCTTATGGGCTTACAACATTTCCATATCCAAGACTCTTTCTTCCTTCCAGTCAACTTCCTCAGCCAAACAAATTGTTAGTTTTCATGCACACTATATTTTCATACGATGCATACTAACAGTCCAAGTCATTTTCATCTATTAAGGGTATATAAAGAAAAAATGAAATATTATTATTATGTAAGCATCCTGTCAACATACTAAATTTTCCAAGTGCAATTCAAATACTAAATGACTTTAATCAATGTGCCAATGTTCATGGCCGCATTCATACCCAATGCACCCTCGCATTGATCTTCAAGCTGCTAGACTTGGTGACAAGCACCCTGTTATGGTGTGTTGGAGTTTAACCAACCTCTTCACCATATGGATTATTTCTCCTCGTTCACTCTTACATTAGGACTATGCTTCCTTCTATAGGCTAAAGGCTAATCACGATTCCAAATCAACGCACATGAAACTAAATGTTTCTCTTGAATGTGCCTAATCATTCTTACTTCATTAGTAACCAAGATTCCCACACTCATGGTCACCCAAATTTTCTTTCCTTTGACATCCATACAATGTAAGTAAAATTTCCGGAAGGTCCTCCTTCCTCAATGGAAGGTTCATTGTCTTCCCTTCATGCAAACATGCACTTCCTCGAAGAAATTCCACACAATGTGCTCACTATGAGTAACTTTATTCCCATAGAACCAGTCCTCACAACCACAATCTAACATAGAGTGTTAAAATCTATCTTCCTTGAGTGGATCAGAGGAACTTTATTTTCTCTCCATGCGACCGAGAGCTGTGACCTCAATTCTATTATTTTTAGGCATTATCCTTTCAACTCCCATCTCCAGGCGCTATGATCCTAGCTAAACCCCTTGTCTTCAAATTGACGATGTAGATCCATTTTCCCCAAAATCCAATGACTGCAAGGGATTGCGGAGCCGGAAATAGCTCGCGGTTTAATTCTCCTTCTGATATCCGCAATGAATACGGGTTGTCCGATCTACAATCACATCCCAAACTCAAAAGAATGCTATATTGAATTTAAATTACGGGTACAGGTCTTGACGTTAACCCATGTGCATATGCAATCTTCACAATAATCGCGGGTTGTCGATCTCATCCCTCGATCGATTTTAACCACATGATTTCCAGATAATAATAATGCCAACACATAAGTGTTTGACCGAGAATTTAGGTTGATACAACGCTTTGATGTGCTAAATTCAACCACATAACCCAATCATAGTACGAGTTTTATGTGACATTAACACGTGGGTTCCTTCCAGGTTTTCCCACCGATCTTTCACATATCGGTGATTCACAATGATTGTGGAATCCCAATATGCTCGCTCTTTATTGGAGAGTTCAATCTCCAGAATCTGAAAAGTTCTTTCCCGACTCTTTTAATCGTGGTCGTCGATTCTTTGCCCCGACGAGATCAATGACGTTGATTGATTGTGGACCGTGACATAACACGTCTATAAATTTCACCTTAGTGCTCCACAATGATTCCCAACCATCGATCTCTGTTCATAGATTGATGGTTCACACTGATTATGGGGCCCAATATGGAAAGTGTTCACCTGAATATGTCTAATTGTGGTCATTGATCTTCCACCCCAACGAGATCAACAATGTTGGTTGATTATGGGTTGTGAACTAGAACATCCATTAGTTTCACCTTCATGCTCCATAATGATTCCCAACCATCGATCTATGTTCATAGATCGACGGTTCACAGTGATTGCGGGGCCCAATCTAGAAAGTGTTCGCCCGACTTTGTCTAATCATGGTCATTGATCTTCCACCTCAATGAGATCAACGTCCTCGGTTGATTCTGGGCCATGAACTAGAAGGTCCGTTAATTTCACCTTCGCGCTCCGCAATGATCCCCGACCATCGATCTAATCGAATGAATGGTGTTTTATCTGTTAACTCCAGTGAATAGTGAATTCGATTTGACGACTGCGATCAATCTTCCCTCCGATGAGCATATTACATTCATTTTCTTTGTTAGGTTCTTGAGTATCCTGATTCGATCAGGGTTTTCTTCCTGAATCATATTCTACTTGGGTATTTGAGGCATACAACTGCCTTTTCTTAACATGGCTTCAACCAAGCCTATTCAATCAAACATACTCATTTATTCATTCATTAGTATTCTATTCATTACATGATGCTTTCAAAATGTAAACCAGGATTCTTATATATAGCTCACTGCTTAGTTTCTCAACAGTTATTAAGGTTGTGACTCTGACTTCCTGATAGAGTTTTCACAAAGTTCTTCCACAGGGAACTCCCTCAGCATGAAACTTCCTTATTTCACGTCCATCACTATCTGTGATGGCCTCAGTATTGACTTAGCTTTAGTTGTTTACCAAATATTCCATAAGGAATATAAACATGCATCTTTGTCATGCACCCAAATTATGTATCCATACATATTTTGGTTTTGTTAACTTATATCCATGATGTACTTAACCATATACATAATCAAAAGTCTGTGTGTAGCTACCATGGGTATATTTCACAACCTACATACATCTCTATTTTAAAATTAGTCAACTCATGATTGTTCAAACTCATTCTTATGTGATCCTCAAGGTATGATAATTTGCCTCTTATCTTGACATAGACCATCCTTCCTCATTTACTCTTTAATTTATTTATACTAGTCTTTCATGAGGGAATGGACCACATCCCCCTTAAGCTATAATTCAAAATAGAACTTTCATGACTCTTCAAAATGGAGTTAACCATGCATCCATGGTATTCAATTAATATTGGCAAGTTCAATTGTTTCCTTACATATCACTCATCAAGGCAACCATACTCTGCCTTTAGTATACATATATCCTTACATCATGCATGTGCATCATTTACACATGGACCTATCAAACTTCCAGCTCCTCCTCCAAGGATATTGTTGCCATCCTTATGACAAGACTCATAGGGACATGCAACACTAAGCTTCCCTCTCAGTTGTGAGCTTGTTGTCATTCACACGACATCCACATGGAAGTTCAATCAAACATAGTCATAACTATGTTCCCTTTCTATACGATAACAACTAGCAAGAAAACACTCTTGCCTCAACCTCCATGGAACATTACTCAACTTATAAATACAATTTGGGCAATTATAACCATGTCCAAGGTAACACAATCAACCAATTTAGCTTCCAACTATATCTATGGCTACCTTCCACCACTAGATGTCGATCTGACTCATTGGGCTTCTAGAAGTGCCCCAACACTTCCTTTACCACATTCAGGATCAACATTTAGCCAAGCATTTTATCTTAATTTTAACAATTTAATGTCTAATACCATTTGGACTATTCCCTTAGAGCCCAAATGAAATTTTGAATTATGTTACTTACTGAGTATCCTAGTTCAAAAATCCAGAGTATCTTTAGGTCAAGATCGGTCTTAATCATTACACCTAGAATTCTTCCTTCTATTCAAACACTCTATATTTATACATCTTTGTTTATCAGCGTGATTGGAAAAACCCTATCCAACAATTCTTGTACCCAAAAATCAAATTTTTTTCTCAATCCACTTGAAACCCGAGAGCTGCGCATGCTCTCCCTTTTCAGGGAATGGTCACCAGACTCATTCTTATGATCATGAGGGGTTATATAGCTATACTAGGTTTAGCCCTTCATTAAAGCAGTAATCATTACTACTACGGATCCTTTCCATCTGTTCACATTACTATTTTTTTTAGTTTAAATCATAGTGTTCTTCAACATAATCCCATTCATGTAGGATCGAATTTCATTTCCCAAGAAATGATAGGCTCCCTTTGTCACAGAATAGAATGATTCAATATCGTTGGGGTAAAATCCCAACTATATTTTAAATCTGCATCCTTCTACTCAAGGAAATTATGCAGATGATTTATGTTTGGCAATAATATTCTCCACATGCTCATATTAACCTTGGTAACTGATCCTTATGACTATACAACAACGCGTACAATTGCATAGTGAAGTCAACTTCTTTATTTGGGAACATTAGCAACATACAATGCCAATTCCAAAACATCTATCAATAGTAAAGGATCTTATTCCTCTCTTTAGTAGAGGTTTTCTACGCCTCTTAGTAATGAAGTAAGATAGGGTGTTGCCCCTTAAATTCCTCTAGAAATATTTTCATATGACTCGTGCATGAGCCCAAGCAGGCCAAGTGTTGTTTCCATGCTCTGATACCAATTTGTAACACACCCATGGTGGGGGCATCAAATTTTCTCTCTTCTTAGGAGAATCAAAACCCCCATTCGGGATTTCTATCCCATTCTTCTCTTCCACATATTTTCGGCCACATTTTCCATGCTCCGAACCGAGATCAGAGATGGCGGGTATCCTCTCTCAAGTTCTTCAGGTTCTTCCATCCATCTATACTCGATATGACCATGAGCTATGACTAGATGCCAAGACAATGGGCACCAAGACAACCACCACGCGAATCCTCTGGAGTGGAAAATCTCTGAAGTTCATAATCCGACGTCGCGTGTCCTTAGAGGCTTGGATGACCTTGATTGACTTCGGGACTTCGACGTTTGGGAATTTCAAACGCTCCAAAGTATTTTCTCCCTGAATTACTTCCGTACCCAGAGTTACAGATCGAGCGCCACACGTCCCTTGTGATCAATTGTTATAATCTACTTCGGGACTTCGATGTTCGGGAGTTTCGAACACTCCAAACCATTTCTCCTCTGAATTACTCCTTAACCGGAGTTACATATTGAGCACCACGCGTCTTCCTCGATCAATGACTGTGATCCACTTCGAGACTTCGACATTCAAGATTTTTGAACACTCCAACGTCTTTTTCCTCCGAAGTACTATGTACCTGGAGTTACAGATTGAGTGTCATGGGTCTTCCCTGGTCAACAACTATGATCCACTTAGGGACTTCAGCGTTCAGGAGTTTTTAACTTGCATGACCCCACTTTCTGATCCAAAATCAGATCCAGGATTCTTCCCAGGTCCAGAAAAGGCTCAAAAATGAAAGTTCTAGGAATAAAATGAAACCAATTCCATTGCGACCAACTTGTCGTGCTAGTTCCGGCCATATATTTACTTTCTCAAATGGACACTGTATGCGAGAGTTATCACACTTTGACCATTTTCCCAAATAGCTAAAAAGTCAATAGGTTAACTGGAAAAAGTCAATGATGATGTCATCATGATGTCCTGTTGACATCAACAAAGTGACATGTGGAAGCACATGCATCAGGGTGAGTGGGTACTGACAGGTACCAATACAGTGTTGACAAGTGGTGCTTTCTCCAGTAAATTAGGAGGTGCCACATGGCCCAGACTTGGGCTGCCACATGAAACCCGGAGGTTGGCTCGATCATTGGATAGTGAAAATTTTTGTGGAGTTAGTAGGAATCGAGCCCTGAACCTCTCCACCAAGAAAAGAGCTATAACAAAGGGCCAAGTACCATCGTGTGATGTATGTTTCTTATTATATGATGCCATATTAAATTTATTTAAAGTGTATGTATGAAGAGTTGGGGCGGAAAGGGGTTGGGGCTAAGCCCCAACCCGTGGTTTATTTGATTACTTGTGACCATAATGAATAGGGCATGGGTGCGGGCACCATGTTTATAACCACCAACACGCACCTTGTTACCACCTTACACCAAACGTTTTAGGGGCCTGGAACCAGGGGATATGCACACCCCAAGGGTGGGGTCCTATCACCATAACACAACATGACTAAGGATTTCGGAAAAGGGGCCAACAAGCAGCCCTTTGGGTTGGCGCTTAGCCACCTAAGTTGCATGTGACCTCAATTTGGAGCGCGCACCCATCCCTAGGGGATATTTTTGAATTTTGGTTGAAGAAGTGGGTTTTTACCATATTATAGTGGATTTTTATTGATTTTATGCCTGTTAATGGAGATGTTTGCCCATTTTGGGGGGATATTGGGCTCTCTTTTAGGCTAGATTTTGGGAGGAAGTTGGGGAATGATAACCAACTCCATATCTATATAAACCAAGACTTATTGAGGCCATGGAGGACATTCAGAGTAGAGTTATGCTGAAGGAAAGCCAAGCCAAAGCCATTTTTATGTAGGGACGTTGTTGAGGCGCACACCTTTGTAGGCCATTTCTAGGAGCTCTGGTCATCCATTTTGAGTGTCGTTTCTTCTGTTGGGTTCTAGAGACCTGAGAGAAAAAGAATAGATCAGTCTTGTAGCCTTATGGAATTTTTGTGATGTACTTATTGAGATTTGAATAGAAATAAAGAAGCCTCACCCATTAAGACAAAGGTCTAGAGACATAGGCAAGATTGCAGAACTTCGTTATCACTTCTCTTGTTATGGTTTGTTGTTCTTATTGCTTCATTTCAGTTTTGTATATGTGTTTATGGTTGTGATATATTATCATATCTTATTCCTCTTTCATTAAGCTTCTTAAATGGTTAATAAACACATGCATAATAACTCAACCACAATCATTTAAAAGATTCTTTTCGGATCAAGTGATATCAAAGCTAGTTTACATTTGGATTTGAGTTTTGCATGTTAACCAGGGAAAACTACACTGTGGTGAATGAGAGCTTATTGAAGAGAATCCATTAATTGTATTGAGAAAGCAAGTTTCTCACAGTGAGAATATGACATCAAAAGAGGGGCTTTCTCAGGATGAGAAAGAGTTTCGAAAAAAATTCTTCACCATGTCGGAGATGATGAAAGTTTTGTACGAGGATTACTTGGAACGAAAAAGACTAGTTTTGGGTGAATCTTCAAAGGGAAAAAGTGAAGAGGGAGAGGATCCTCCTTAGATTCGTCCTTCACCTCCATCATCACCTCCTTCTTCTTCAAGTTCAAGTTCTAAATCCAATGCAAAGAACCATGTTCATAAACATAAGAATGAAATGCCATTATTAAAACTTGATGTTAAATTTGAGTTACCCATATATGATGGCGAAGTTAATTTAGAGAGACTTGACAATTGGGTTAGGAAAATGGAGGTTTATTGTAGTGTGCAACAGATCAAGGATGAGACCAAAAAAATCAAGTTGACATCTTTGAGACTTGCAGGCACAACTCTCATTTGGTGGCAAAGTAAGTTGCAAAATGGAACGCAACAAGTGGGTAATGTATTTCCATCATGGAAAAGTTTCATTTCTGCACTTAGGAAACAATTCTATCCTTTGGGCTATAAAGAAAAATAATTAATTGAATGACAAGCTTTAAAACTAAGAAAATGACAAACAATGCAAGAGTATACAAATGGCTTTCGAAAAATGGCATTGATGTTAGATATCCCTTTACATACATAGGAAACCCCTATGAAGTATATAGGAGGTTTACCTGCAAATATTAGAAATATTGTATTTATGTTCAAACCAACTAACCTTGATGAGATTTTTGTTCAAGTTACATATATTGAAGCAGGGAAAGCAAGTGTATCAGGGGAATTGTCTTCAAGGAAAGAGGACAAGAGGAAGTGGCATGGAAAAAAGGAAAATGCAGTGACGATAAAAGATGAGAAGCCCTCTTGCAAGCATTGCAAGAAAGAGGGGCATGGTGAGGAAATATGTTGACAGTTGCATCTCGAGAAGAGGCCGAAGTGGTTCAAGGAAAAAAGGGGAGGCAAATAGTTGCAGCAACAACATGACTGATTGACTTGGGATCATATTCAAGTGATGAATCAAAGGTCTCATTGGTTGGTATGACAAGTAAAATTGGTAAAGGAATTGATTGTAGAAGTAACTTGTTTCATACAAGGGTAATCACCCAACACACTAATATAGACACATTAATCAACAGTGGATCTCAATCTAATCTAATCTCAGAAGACTTGGTTAAGAAATTGGGGTTAAAAACACAAGCACATCATAAGCCTTACACACTTATATGGATAAACAATCATCATCAAATGCACATAACAAAGCAGTGCACAATAAAATTTGCAATTTCATCTAAGAATGTGGACGAGGTAACATGTGATTTTGTGCCATTAAATGAATGTGGAATAGTCTTAGGCAGTCCATACTTATATGATCGTAAGACAATCTTCTACATGAAAAAGAATCAATATCAATTAACCAAAGCGAGTCAAGATTATATGGTTCATGCTCATCACGTTAAATCAAATAAAACACTTCAAACAATGGAACAATTAAAAGAGGAAGTTCAAGTAAGAAACAAACCAATAATTGTTTCAAATGAAGTAATCGATCTTAAGCAAGAACAAGAAATGATTGTTGAATGGAAAATCAACCACGATTTGCTTCAAGATAATCTCATGTCGTGCAAATATTACAAGTATATCAACACATTTACAGTCATATTTTTTATACTATCATTAGTAATGTTGTCTACATGGATGATAGAGGCTTCAGTGAAATGTGAAAAGGCTCAAATGGTTAACAATATGTTATCAGTTGTCATGATTGTGTTACAATTGATCCTGATAAGACAGTTGCCCAAGACAGAGTTCAAAGAGAGAGGACAAGCCAGGTGGCCTATCCAGAGCTTGTTGACTGGTCAGTAATCTTTTAGGGACCAAAAGGTCCTTTAGTGTGGAGGTGTGATCTAGAATCGGATCTAGGAGGCTTCCCAGGTCCATAAAAGGATAAAAAATGAAAGTTCTCAGAATCGTATGAAACCAATTCCATTGCGACTGGCTCATCGCGCTAATTTCGACCATATATTTACTTTCTCAAATGGACATTGTATGCGAGATTTATCGCACTCTGACAGTTTTTCCAAACAGTTAAAAAGTCAACAGGCCAACTGGCAAAAATCAATGATGATGTCAGCATGACGTCATCATGTTGACATCAGCAAAGTGACATGTGGCAGCACAGGCAGCAGGGTGATTGGGTAGTGACAAGGACTAATACAACATTGACAAGTGGTGTTTTCTCCGGCAAATTAGGAGGTGCCACGTGGCACCTGGAGGTTGGCTTGATCGTTGGATAGTGAAATTTTTTGTGGAGTTAGCAAGAATTGAACCCTGAACCTCTCCACCAAGGAAAGAGCCTTAACAAAGGACCAAGTACCATCGTGTTGTGGATGTTTCTTTTTATATGATGTCCTATTAAATTTATTTAAAGTGTATGTATGAAGAGTTGGGGCAGAAAGGGGATGGGGCGTGGTTTATTTGATTACTTTTGACCACAATGAATAGGGCGCAGGGGGCATGTTTATAACTACCAGCGCATGCCTTGTTATCACCTTACACCAAATTTTTCACGGGTCTGGAACCAGGAGATAGGCGCACCCCAAGGGCGTGGTCCTATCACCATATCACAACATGACCAAGGATTTCAGAAAAGGGGTCAGCGCGCAGCCCTTTGGGTTGGCACTTGGCCATCTAAGTTGCATGTGACCTCAATTTGGAGCACGCGCCCAACCCTAGGGGATATTTTTGAATTTTGGTTGCAGAAGTGGGTTTTTACCATATTATAGTGGATTTTTATTTATTTTATGCATGTTAATGGATATTTTTGCCCATTTTGGGAGGATATTGGGCTCTTTTTGAAGCCAGATTTTGGTAGGAAGTTGGGGAATGATGACCAAATCCAAATATAGATAAAACAGGCCTTCTTGAGGGCATGGAGAACATTCATATCATATTTATGATGAAGTAAATCCAAGCCAAATCCATTTTTATTCAGGGAAGTTGTTGAGGAGAGAACCTTTGCGGGCCATTTCTAGGAGCTCCAGTCATCCGTTTTGAGTGTCGTTTCTTATGTTGGTTCTAGATATATGGGAGAACAAGACCATATCAGTGTTGTATCCTTACTAATGTGATGTACTTATTGAGATTTGAACAGAAATAAAGAAGCCTCACCCACTAAGACAAAGGCTCAGATACGTAGGCGAGATTGCCGAACTCCATTATCACTTCTCTTGTTATGGTTTTTTGTTCTTATTACTTCATTTCAGTTATGTATATGTGTTTATGGATATTATTTATTCCCATATCTTCTTCCTCTTTCATTAATCTTCTTAAATGGTTAATAAACACATGCATAATAACTCAACCACGACCATTTAAAAGATTCTTTTCGGATCGCTTTCCTCTGAAGTGGCTATCTTCTGAAATGGAAGATCTACTGACACATGTCCTCATCTATCGGATGAATCAAATGAACTATGGCTCTCCGGCCTTTGGGAGTTCTTTTTCAACACATCCCCTTTTCTCGCAAAGTGACTTCCTCTGAAATGACAAATCTTCTGCCACATGTCCCTTCCAACGGATAGATGGGATGACTTCGGGACTTCGGCCTTCGGAAATCCTTGTGCCTTCACACTTTGATATTCCCAGAGTGACTTCTCTCTAGAGTGTAGAATCTGATGACACCTTTCATGTTGGCTTGGATGACTCAGATCTACTTTGACTCTTTGTCTCTTTGAGAGTTTTGCGATGCAAGCTCATCTTTTCTCCCAGAGTCGATTAATGTCGGGTTGACCACGACCTCAATTTGAAGGTTTGAGGGTATATACGTGACCCAAGAGATCTACGTCTCATAACTTATGTTTAAGGGTCCCTTGGGTCCTAGTGTGTGCCACTCCAAGAGGAACACCTGACAACCTCGTCACTCGACACGTGGGATCCCACATGATCTCGACGTTAATACTCGCGTCCTCACGATTGAACGGTATGAGGGATCATGAAGGATCCTTAGATCAACTTCAATACTTTAGGACTTCAGGACTTAGGGGGTTTTGGTGTTACCAAACCTCTATCCTTCCGAAGTGGTCAACATCGAGCTGACTATATCATAGATCCAACGGTCGGGATAGTTCCTGGGCAATCATAGATCTACGATCCATATTTACTTCAGGACTTCAAGGGATTCACCTCCCTTTCAATGGATATGCTCAATTCGTCAAACTCGCGAACTCCGAAGGGCTTGAAGGTTTAACGTCCATGTTCCTTCTCTAGATCCGACAATCTTGAAGAACTTTGGCTCCTCCCGAACTAATCTCATCCATTTATCTTTCAAATGAAAGGATCTCTCCTTTAGGGGCTTGAAACTCACTATTATACCTGATTTTTGTAAGCTCCTTAAACACTTAAGTATTTTTCACTAATTCTCCTGAACTTAACACTTAGATAAATCCTTCCTGCACCTCTTGCGCTCATCTATCAACTCTAGAACTCAAGGGGGCGGAGGGTTCTCGATCTCTACCTGCCTCACAGGGGATCTATGCACACTTGCACTACCTCTCCTAACCTTGACCGACCCCTTCCTTCAGAACGATTGGGAGTGTCGGCATGCACACGTGAGGCTATGCCCAAAGTCAACAATTCACAGTTTATTTATTTTAACTTGAACCACCACAGGGCTCAGGCATTTACATGTATATGCCATAGAATTTCTTATTTTCTTAAATACACAATTAGGCACAATTGAAAGGATACAATATAACCATTAATCAAACATGCCCCTCCCTGCAACATTCATA
Source organism: Picea glauca (assembly GCA_000966675.3). Lineage (NCBI taxonomy): Eukaryota > Viridiplantae > Streptophyta > Pinopsida > Pinales > Pinaceae > Picea > Picea glauca. The sequence goes on from JZKD02S2420854.1 coordinate 807,949, forward strand.
GGATATCCAACTTTAATTCACAATTACTACTTAAATACACATGATGTGAGATTACTTATCTATTATAGGTGGTAGCCAACTAACTGACTATGGGTGTTCATCCTTCCACCCAACTATAGACTCAAAGGAATTCATTCTTAGCGCTCTGACCACCCCCATGCCAATCCATGATATCACCAAGGAATTTATGCCAATTCTCATCGATCCTTTTTCTTTCACATCTTTTGTGAGGTTTATCAGATGCTTCCTTAGCATCAAGCTCACGACCTTCTGCTCAGGTCCCATTCTTTGCATACTCTCATATATCTCCATCTTTGTCATGGCCTCGACAAGGTTTATCAGATGCTTACTCAACATCAAGCTTGTGGCCTTCAACTCGTTCTTTGTTGGCCGAATAATGTTCCTCGCACTCTCCACTCTTCTTTTTATTCTCTGGCCTGCCTTGCATGCACATCCCTCCTATCATGTTCCTTATTCCAGAAGGAAAATCGGTTCTGTCTGGGTCTGCAGGACCCTGTGGTACTTTGGGATGACCTTCTATAGCTAGACCATGCTTTCATTCATGGGGTAGTTGATGGTTCAACTACTAGTCCTTTTCTTATTAATCGATCTCTGATAGTTTTCACATTCTTTCCTCTAGTGATATCATGGCTAGTACTTTCAAGGCTTCACACCCATAGTCAGTTATTGGCAATTCAAACAACAATACATTAACATTGTTCCCATGCCACAACATGGTAATCCTAATTAATGATTAATTACAAGTTGGTTACATTAACCTTCTTAGTTGAAGCCTCACGGTTTTCCGAAATTGTGGAATTATGTCGTTTAAGTGACTTGAAAGGCTATTGCGGTCTTTGTTTTTGCACAAAGTTTGGCTAAAGCCGTTGAAAGAGGTCCAATTTCAACGCATTTAAGGGAACTACTCAAACATTGGTGAATTCAGTGGTGGAATCTTCTATTCGAGGAGGCTGCAGTAAGAAAGTGTTCCTCTTGGGACTATTTATGTTGACAAATTAACTAAATTTATCAGGAGAGGGGAATTAGCTCAGAAATCGTTCATTAGCGGGGTAATTTGACAGGAATCATCCAACTAAGCTTTTACTTGGAACATTTTTAAAAAATTTCGTTAAAGACCGATCCATTTAGAACTATGGCAGACAAAATTATGGTTTGTGGTGTGAAGAGAAGGTGGTTGTTGTTGCAACATGGAGACGGATGACATGTGCAACCTGCGTAGAAACCTAAGATCTGGAGGACCGATCATATTTGTTGTTTGCAGGAGGAGAAATTTGCTGAGAATCGATTCATTGTTTGTAATTATTTATTTGTTGTTGCAATATCATGTGGATGCATCGCTAAAGTGTATTCTATTCAAGTGGATGCATATCTAAACAAGTAGAGAGTGGAAAGTATCCAGGAGATAGATTGTTTGCATGTGGTGTGAAGTAATTTGTTATGCATAGAGAAGGCCATAGAAGAGCCTATCCACTGTTATTTGTTTCCATAGCTACCAGAAGTGGAGTCATCGTGCTAGAGTGTAAATGTGTTTACCTACACAAAATAGATCTAGCTAAACAACGATACACACCTTTGTAGAGAGAATTGGAAAAAGAAGAAGGAGAGAACGAATGGAAAGAATTCTCATTAACCGTTGTGAATAATGAATAATTTACACATGATATACTCTGTATAATGCAATGAGTTCGACGTGAGGTGAACCAAGCCCCCATAGTGATGGTATAGAGTGATCTGGACACACACCAACAGTTACGAGAGTGAACTGCCACCTATTCTAGTCTCTCAGGCAATTACGGGAGTGAACTGCCACCTAGTTGAGTTAACTAGTTAACTAGTCTTCAGTTAATCGACTGAATAGAAAGTAGTGAGGAGTTAACTCAAGGAATCAAGGCTAATGCGCCACTTTGGTGATGATACCAAGGCAAGGTCGAATTAACATGGTGATGTTCCCAATGTTGCATGGTGATGATCCCAATGCAACATCTAAACTCAACTCAACCAGTTAGACTGAAGTGTGAGCTGAAAGAGAATATTCTCCAGGTGGAATATTCTCTCCTAAAATATAGGATACTGGATAATGACTAATTATGACTAATAAACAAATAAAAAACTTAGGAAAAATAAATCCTAGGTGTGTGTGAAGTAACTCCAACACCCCCCCTGAACATCACTATGGTGAAAATAAAGATTGGATCCCGACAACGAGGCTATGTTAGGTACCCAAGTACCAAAGATACACTGAAAATAAAGTGAGGAAAGAGGGAAAGCCTCATGGGAAAACCCCCCCCTCAAGGTACAATGTATGTAAAAAGAAGAACTACAGTTGCTAGGCAACTTTGTCCTTCACTCCAAGACGA
>JZKD02S2420854.1:829874-843722 GCA_000966675.3 Picea glauca
AAAGGAATGCATGTATGACTCTATTTATTACGAAAAAATTCCTAGGATGTCTAAATATGAGTCATTGAAAATTCCATAACCTATGGAAGTGTTGGATTCTTTAGTAGAGGTTTCCCTTGCTAGAACATTCAATTGGGTAAGAATATTTGACAGTCATGTGTATGTTATTGGTAGAGACCAACATGTACCAAACGGTGTGAATTTTTATCTATATGGTGTGTTTTATACACAAAAAGGTTTATTTACACTAACTGAAATTAGTGATAGTGTGTGTACATGTATATATTTAAATATAAATTTTTTAGTGTGAACATATATATATATATATATATATATATATATATATATATATATATATATATATATATATATAAGTGTACATGTCAAGGTTAACCCCTGGGTGAGTCTTATGCACCTTCCAGTGAGCATTAATGGTATATGTATTTTTATATATATCTATATATTATGTGTAATGGGATTGTATAAATTAATGAGTAAATAAGTGGACAAATTTAATCTTTTTAATGAGATATTTTTAAATAAATTATCATTTTAAATATATTAAATGTGAAAATGAATTGTTATGAAAACAGTTGAATTTGTCTATTTTTTTCCTGGAAAAAAATCACACTTTCTATTAAGATAAAGAAGTTACATTCAAAAGGTGCTTCATCTCATACATGTATTATGTCCATGACTCTGTTCATATAGTTTTTTCACAAAAAGAAATTGTGAGACAAAATTCACCAAGACCTCCTACAGATAGGCTCCCAAGACACATAGTTGAAGATTTCATCTCACAAAAACTTTTCTTCTACTTTGGAGATCATAGAACCCTCTAGGTACTCCTCCCACATAATCACATTAGTATTCATCAAAATATATGCTTTTAGACAGAGAATATGCCTTTGTATTTAGTTCTCTAAAAATATGCTTAAAGAGTATATCTCGAAACTGTTTTGAGATGATTTTCAATATCTCCAAGCTGCAGTAATTCTAGTTGATATAATTGCACATAATCCTTCATCCAATCTATGCAAAGTTTTGAATTCCCATAGACCAGAATGTGTTGAGGAACCGATTGTCCCGATCTAAGACAATGGTTTGTAGTACCCCCAAATGTACCCACACTCGTTCGAAGAAGAGCTTGGCAGTCGCCTCCGTTGTGATGCTCTTCTTGAAGGCGGCCAAAATCACCATCTTACAAAATCGATCAACAACCACAAAAACACAATCATTTCACTGCTTGGTTGAAGGAGAGCCCAACATGTAGTCCATCGACATGGATTCCCAGGGCTTGTCAGGAATAGGAAGAGGGATGTACATTCCTCGTTTCTTAATGTCCAGTTTGGTAATTGATGTAGGAGCATCACCAACTCATCAAGCGAGCCAGCACGGAAGCAGAAGACAACTGGATAAGCCAGCGCAAATTTTGAAAATGCTTTGGGACTGTTGCGCAAATCTTAAATGAGTCATTTAAGAAGAGGCGCCTTTGTACATTGTAAATGGACCTTGAGCAGGTAGCTCTCGTCCTTTAGTAGATAGATGACATTTAATCTAGTTAATGCTGATAGATAGGAAATTTAATTCATAGATTTGACAGTCTTAGAAGGAAGAGGGAAAACGGATATAGACACCCTCATTGTATCATTGTATGATTATTAATCAGGAGAGCAAGAGCATACAGAGTACTGTATGAAGAACACTCATGTACAGACATTTGAATTAATAGAAGGATTTTGATTCAAATTCATGGCTTGTGTTGTTCTCTGTGTGTGTTGATGTTGATATGTTTATAGAGGTTTGCTTCCTGTCATACATTTTATTTTATATGTTGTGTATGTGATTTCATGTGTGAATTGAAGTCTGAGAGGAGGAAGAAATGAGTTTCAATTGTTTCTCTATTTGAGCCAAGAGGATTCCTGCAAGGAGTGCAATCGAATCGTCTACAAGGAGTGCGTTGACAGAAGGGTTCAATTAGAGTTAGATTTTGTCCTCATTTCCTCGAAGGTGCAGCTAGGCACAGAAGCCATGCAAGGAGTGTGCAGGCTGAGGGAAGTTCAGGGTTGCGAATCTGAGAGAGAAAGCGAAGGACTGCTGCTGCAAGGAGTGCGCAGGGTCAAGAGACTTCAACTCTCAGTCGAGGTTGAAGGGTTGCCGCAAGGAGTGCATGCAAAGAGTTCTCTCTTTCTAAGAGACCGAGTAACTGTGGAAATCTCAGGAAGGATAGGCCTTTGAGTTTCTGAAGAACAACGTAGACAAGTGCGACTTGAAGTTGCAAGGGCGTCGTAAGTTGGCGAGCAAGTCTCGTGAGGAGACATTTAGTCATCCCTTGGATTTACGAAGGGAAGAACGGACGGCCGAAATCCTTTGAGGAGATTTCGCAAAGTTCCGTGATCCGTTAGATCTCACGAAGGTGCAGGGCGGTTACAGTGTAAGTGTGGAAGAGGTTCGAAGATCAGGAGGGGGCAGATCCATCGATTCAAAGTCACAAGGACCGTCAGATCTACATGTGATATCGTGTATCGGGAATTCACAAGTCGAAGCTCCAAGTTGTTGCAACGAGAATTGTGATATCGCGATCCGCGATATCCCGACGAGCCCAGAACCGTCCATCAGTGGGGACGCGTGTCAGGAGATCCAAGGGAATCGGAGTTCGGAGAATCGGGGTTCTCGTGAACAGAGAAATCTTTCCGTGTGAAATCGCAAAACGCGAAATCCCAATGGGAGAGTCGTGTGGGCCACAACAGGAGCTAGTGGAGGACAGGTGGCACAGTATTGGGGATCGGGAAAAGGTAAGTCCCGAATCCATTGACATCAGGATTCATGATCACGCGAAGTCCGATATCCCGATATAAGTAACGGGAGGTGGAAAAAAAAAGTCAGCGTTGACTTGCGTCGGAGTTCGGGGAATCGTGAGGCACAAAACACGCGACCACAGGATTCGTGAAATCGCGAAGTCTGATTTCCCGATCACTAAGGGAGATCTTTTGAAGAGTTGATGTGGGTAAGGGAAATTCCTGATAGGGAATTAGAGGAACATTTGAGTTCTTCGGGCCATGAGAGAAAGAAGATCCTGTGTGAGCGGGCATGTTCCGAGGAGTGCGGCTGCATCAGGTTTGGTATTAGAGCCGGAATTTCTTTGCTTTCTGTAGCAGAGAAGAAGGAATTTCACCATGCCGCCGAGGAGAGAAAGGTAATCACCTGATCCAGAGGATAGGGAGGTGCAAAGAAGAGGTAGGCAAGTAGTCAATCCAGAAATGGAAAGGCAAATGTGTGATCTTCGAGCAAGACTTGAGGAGATGGAAACAGCGCAAAGACGCACAGCTAGTGCAGGGGATCTTAGTGATTCCGAGAGTGAAGTTGAGGCTGAACGAGAGGAGGAAGTTGCAGATGAAGATGTAGCAAATGAACTCCTAATCAAAGCTATTGCACGGATGGGTGCAAAGTCGAAGATGGACATTCCAGTTTATGAAGGAAATCTGGATGCAGAAGAGCTTCTGGATTGGATCTGAGCTCTTGACACCTACTTCGATTATGAGGATATCGAAGAGGATAAGAAGGTCAGACATGTTGTCACATGCCTAAAAGGACATGCAGAATTATGGTGGGATGAGCTACAAGCTGACAGACACTGCAAAGGCAAGTAGAAGATCAAGAGTTGGGATCGGATGAAAGCAAAATTCATCCCTAGAGACTATAAAATTACTCTATTCAGGAGGATGCAGAACCTGAGACAGAAGCTGATGACAGTGAAAGAATACACTGAAGAATTCTATCGACTGAACATCAGGGCAGGTCATCGGGAGAGCGATGATGAGAAGGTTGCTAGATATCTAAATGGTCTGAGATACGACATTCAGGATGAATTGAGTATGGCAGCCATCCGAACTATGGAGCATGCCTATCAGATGGCTTTGAAAGCCGAAGAGAATTTGAGCCATAAGAAAAGTCAGCGAGGGCGAGGTAGAAGTCAACGCAGAGGAAATTCAGTTTCCCAGGACAAGTACCAGAAGCCCAAGGAGGAATGGAAGAAACCTCAGGGTAAAGTTGAGAGAGGTGGAACCTCATAGCGAGGGCCATATGTTGAACAGAGAGGGAAACATAATGAACAGAGAGGAGATTATGCTGACGCAAATACTTTTCCTCGTGCCAGAGGTAGAGGAAGAGGAAGAGGTGGAGTAATCACTTGCTTCACATGCGGGAAAAATGGGCACGGGTCATTCGAGTGTCCAGAGAAAAATAAGGAAATTGGGGAAGCTCACATCACCGAAGCACATCGACGAGATTTTGAGGCCGAAGGTGCAGAAGGTGGAAGATCGCTTGCGATGCGTAAAGTCCTTTTGACACCCGAGAAGGAGGTGGAAAGCTCAGTTCAAAGGACCATACTCTTTAGGACTGCGTGCAAGACTAAGGACAGAGTGTGCAGGGTTATCGTGGACAAAAGTAGCACAGATAATCTTGTTTCAACCGAGATGGTAGAGAAGTTGGAGCTGGAGACAACTGATCACCCGAGTCCATACAAAGTTTCATGGCTACAAAAGGGACATCAGGTAAGTGTCACTAAACAATGCTTGGTTGAATTCAAAATAGGAGGATATAATGATAAGATTCTGTGTGATGTCATTCCCATGGATGTATGTCATTTATTGTTGGGTAGACCATGGCAATATGACAGAAATGTGTTTCATGATGGGAGAATGAACACATATTCTTTAGAAAAGAATGGGAGGACACACATGTTGCTTCTGATAAAGGATAAGGAGGTGAAGCCAGAAGTAAGCAACACAGTACTTCTCATGAGTGGGAAGGAACTTCTTACGAAGGTGAAAAATAAGGAAGATCCACAATTCTTTGTGGTCAGAAAGCCGAGAATTGTTCTGACTAGCACAAGAGTGGATGATTTTCCATATGAGATTCAGGAACTACTGGAAGAGTTCGCTGACATCATGGTGGACGAATTACCTCATTCGTTGCCACCAATGAGGAGTGTGATTCATCATATAGACCTCATACCAGGGGCCATCTTGTCGAACAAAGCCACGTACAGGTTGACGCCACAAGAAAATGAAGAGGTTAAAAGGCAGGTCCAGGTGTTGTTGGACAAAGGATTGGTCAAGGAAAGCTTGAGCCCGTGTGTTGTTCCAATAGTACTCAGTCCAAAGAAGGATGGAGCATGGAGAATGTGTACCGACTCAAGAGCCATCAACAAGATAACCATCAGATACAGGTTTCCATTTCCACGAATGGATGATTTAATGGATTTCTTGAGCGGGGCAAAATATTTTTCAAAGATTGACTTGAAAAGCGGATATCACCAGATTCGCATGAGAGAGGGTGATGAATGGAAAACAACGTTCAAGACAAACGAAGGTTTGTATGAATGGCTAGTCATGCCATTTGTCTTGATGAATGCACCAAGTACCTTCATGAGGTTGATGAATGAAGTCCCGAGGGAGTTTATCGAAAAATTTATCGTCGTATATCTGGATGACATACTGATTTTCAGTAAGACAAAGGTTGAACATATGAAGCATTTGGCCATTGTGATGAAAAAGCTACAGCAGGAGAAGTTGTTGATAAACATGAAGAAATCCTCATTTATGAAGACAGAGATCGTTTATCTGGGTTTTGTTATATCGACGAATGAGTTAAGGATGGATCCGGATAAAGTAGAAGTGATCAAGAATTGGCCATCACCGAGAAATATTTTCGAGGTGAGAAGTTTTCATGGTTTGGCTAGTTTCTACCAAAAATTCATCAGGAATTTCAGTGGAATTAGCGCAGCGATGATGGACATAGTGAAGAAATGACATAAGTATTTTCACTAGACAGCCGAGGTTGAGAAGAGCTTCAATCTGTTGAAGCAGAAGATCACGGAACAACCGCTTCTGGTGTTGCCGGACTTTCAGAAAACATTTCAGGTGAAATGTGATGCGAGCGGGTTTGCCATAGGAGCGGTCTTGAGTCAGGAGGACAGGCTGATTGCATATTTCAGTGAGAAACTAAATGAGGCAAAACTGAAATACTCCACGTATGACAAGGAATTTTATGCTATCATACAGGCACTAAAGAAGTGGAGGCATTACTTGATCCCAAAAGAATTTGTTTTGTATAGTGATAACCACGCATTACAGTTTGTGACTCAACAGGAGAAGTTGAATCAGAGACATGTAAAATGGGTAGAGTATATGCAGAATTTCACATTTGTGATTAAGCATATTTCGGGTACTACTAACAAAGTGGCTGATGCTTTGAGCAGGAAATGTTTGTTGTTGCAGGAGTTCAAAGCCAGGACCTTAGGTTTTGATGATCTCAAAGACATGTATGCAGGTGATGCAGATTTTGCAGAAGTGTATGAAGTAGCTAAGAATCTAGTTCTCGGAGACAGAAGCCCTTGGATATATTATATGATCCAGGAGGGATTGTTGTTCAAAGGCAATCAACTATGTATTCTGAATTGCTCCATGAGGGAGAACTTGTTGAAGGAGAAACACAACGAAGGATTGGCCGGACATTTCGGTCATGATAAGACATTCGAAAAGCTGAGCAAGTCATACTTTTGGCCGGAAATGCGAGCAGAGGTCAAGATGTTTGTGGATAGATGCAAGATTTTCCAGCATTCGAAGGGGAGAAAGCAGAATGCAGGTTTTTATCAGCCATTGCCCATACCAGAGAGGCTGTGGGAGGCGATAAGCATGGATTTTGTATTGGGATTGCCAAGGACGCAAAGAGGAGTTGACTCAATATTTGTGGTGGTGGATAGGTTTTCTAAGATGGCACACTTCATTCCATGCCAGAAAACCAACGATGCGACTCACATCGCAAATATGTTTTTCAAGGAGGTCATTCGACTTCATGGATTGCCGAAAAGCATAGTTTCGGACAGGGACACAAAATTCATAGGGCATTTCTGGAGGACATTATGGAAAAAACTAGGAACTAATTTGATGTTTAGTTCTGCTTATCATCCTCAGACGGATGGACAAACGGAAGTGGTGAACAGAAGTCTAGGAGACTTGCTGAGGAGCTTGGTGACAGAGCACCATAGCAACTGGGATAACATATTGCCACAGGTAGAGTTTGCATACAATGACTCAGTAAATCGGAGCACAGGCAGAAGCCCATTTCAGATTGTGTATGGCATGCAGCTGAGAGGAGTTGTTGAATTGAGGGATTCAAAGAAGACTGTTACTAGCAGTGCTAGTGCAGAAGAATTTGTTGAGGCAATGAAGGAACTTCACAGCAGGGTGAAAGAGCGACTGCTAAAATCAAACCAGGAGTATAAGCACAGAGCTGACTAGCGGAAGAGACAACTACAGTTTGAAGTTGGTGATATAGTTCTGGCACATTTGAGAAAAGAAAGGTTCCCGAGGGGAACATACAATAAGCTAAAAATGAAGAAAAACGGGCCATGTAAGGTCTTGAGAAAATTCGGGGAAAATGCTTATGAGATCGAGTTACCTGATGGGATCGGAATATCTCCGATATTCAATGTCACATATTTATACCCATATAGGGCTGGAGAAGAAGAGACTGGAGACAAGAAGCCAGTGATTCAATGGGCGAAACAATTGCCAGTTTCTGAAAAGCTGCAGATGGAATGCATACTGGACAAGAGAGTGGGTAAGAAGACCAGGAGGAAAGAATACTATGAATATCTGGTCAAGTGGAAGGATCATCCAGTTGAAGATGCCAGCTGGGAGACTGAAGTAGAGATTCAGAAGCATGGATAGACCATGCAGGAGCTCATGGACAGGAGCCCATGAAATTTTTCAAGCCGAGGAGTATGATGCAGGAGCATCACCGACTCATCAAGCGAGCCAACACGGAAGTGAAAGACAACTGGATAAGCCAACACAAATTTTGAAAATGCTTTGGGACTGTTGCGCAAATCTTAAATAAGTCATTTAAGAAGAGGCGCCTTTGTACATTGTAAATGGACCTTGAGTGGATAGCTCTCGTCCTTTAGTAGATAGACGACATTTAATCTAGTTAATGTTGGTAGATAGGAAATTTAATTCATATATTTGACAATCTTAGAAGGAAGAGGGAAAACGGATATAGACACCCTCATTGTATCATTGTATGATTATTAATCAGGAGAGCAAGAGCATACATAGTACTGTATGAAGAACACTCATGTACAGACATTTGAATTAATAGAAGGATTCTGATTCAAATTCATGGCTTGTGTTGTTCTCTGTGTGTGTTGATGTTGATATGTTTATGGAGGTTTGCTTCCTGTCATACATTTTCTTTTATATGTTGTGTATGTGATTTCATGTGTGAATTGAATTCTGAGAGGAGGAAGAAATGAGTTTCATTTGTTTCTCTATTTGAGCCAAGAGGATTCCTGCAAGGAGTGCAGTCGAATCGTCTGCAAGGAGTGCGTTGACGGAAGGGTTTAATTAGAGTTATCTTTTGTCGTCATTTCCTCGAAGGTGCAGCTAGGCACATAATCCGTGCAAGGAGTGCACATGCTGAGGGAAGTTTAGGGTTGTGAATCTGAGAGAGAAAGCGAAGGACTGCTGCTGCAAGGAGTGCGCAGGGTCGAGAGACTTCAACTCTCAGTCAAGGTTGAAGGGTTGTCGCAAGGAGTGCGTGCAAAGAGTTCTCTCTTTCTAAGAGACCGAGTAACTGTGGAAAGCTCAGGAAGGATAGGCCTCTCAGTTTCTGAAGAATAGCGTAGACAAGTGTGACTTGAAGTTGCAAGGGCGTCGCAGGTTGGTGAGTAGGCGAGCAAGTCTCGTGAGGAGACATTTAGTCATCCCGTGGATTTACGAAGGGAAGAACGGACGGCCGAAATCCTTTGAGGAGATTTCGTGAAGTTTCGTGAGCCGTTAGATCTCACGAAGGTGTAGGGTGGTTACAATGTAAGTGTGGAAGAGGTTCGGAGCTCAGGAGAGGGCAGAGTCATCGATTCCAAGTCACAAGGACCGTCAGATCTACACGTGATATCGTGTATCGGGAATTCGCAAGTCGAAGCTCCAAGTTATTGCAACAAGAATTGCAATATCGCGATCCGCGATATCCCGACGAGCCCAGAACCGTCCATCAGTGGAGACGCGTGTCGGGAGATCCAAGGGAAACGGAGTTCGGAGAATCGAGGTTCTCGTGAACAGAGAAATCTTTCCATGTGAAATCGCAAAACGCGAAATCCCGACGGGAGAGTCGTGTGGGCCACAACAGGAGCTAGTGGAGGACAGGTGGCACAGTATCGGGGATCCTGAAAAGGTAAGTCCTGAATCCATTGACATCAGGATTCGCGATCTTGCGAAGTCCGATATCCCAATAGAAGTAATGGGAGGTGGAAAAAAAAAGTCAACGTTGACTCGCGTTGGAGTTCGGGGAATCGTGAGGCAAAAAACACGCGACCACAGGATTCGCGAAATCGCGAATTCTGATTTCCCGATCACTAAGGGAGATATTTTGAAGATTTGTTGTGGGTAAGGGAAATTCCCGATAGGGAATTAGAGGAACATTTGAGTTCTTCTGGCCGTGAGAGAAAGAAGATCCTGTGTGAGCGGGTGTGTTCCGAGGAGTGCGGCTGCGTCAGTAATGCCATAGGCCATGTAGAACATGATATACTTATTGACATCATGTCAAAGTTTCAACCAATAGAAATGTTGATTCCATTATCCCTTCAAGTAAATGCACATATACGAAAGGCAAAATGTACATATACGGAAGAGAGCTTCCATAAATGCACATTTTTGTTTTTCGTAAAAATGCATTTTTTCCTTCCGTAAATGTACATATACGGAAGAGATCTTCCATAAATTCACATTTTTATTTTCCGTAAATGCACATTTTTTCCTTCCATAAATGCGCATATATGGAAGGAAAAAATGTGCATTTACGGAATCCAAAATGTGTGTATACGGAAACTCTCTTCCATATATAGAGCTTCCGTATATGCACATTTTGGCTTTCGTATATGAGCATTTATGGAAGCCAAAATGCGCATATACGGAATATAGAATGCGCATATATGGAAGATAGCTTCCGTAAATGCGCATTTTGGCTTCCATATATGCACATTTTTTCCTTCTGTAAATGTGCATATACGAAAGCTCTCTTCTGTATATGCGCATTTTGTATTCCGTATATGCGCATTTATGGAAGCCATAATGCGCATATACAGAAGCTCTCTTTCGTATATAGATCTTCTGTATTGTAACGACCCCATCATTACGACAACAGGTGAAGAATTTTTTTTTTGTTTTCATTTTTTTTCTTCAGGAGTTAAGAGGCAAGAAGGGGACAACGACAACAGTTTAATCACACCACTGACGATGAACGCTAGCATGCAGTCCAGGAAAAACGTTACTATGACACCACACACCGGCTCAAGACAACTGGAAAACATGCAAAAAATAACAAGGAGGACGACTACCCTTCTAATGCCAACACGACCACACCTACAAGCTAAGGGACAACACCCCCATCCCAACATCATGGCCTAGATGAACAAATACTAGAACCTCAAGGCATGCGGACCTAATGCCTGAAGGCGTTCGGACCTTGTGCCAAGAGAAACTTGCACGCTCGTCATCACTCACACAAAAGAACCTACTCCAGCCAAGATCTTGTTTGCCACTATCCCCAAGGCGTGCCATGATCCCCTCATCAGGTTCATGTCGTTCCCCGGGTGGTAGATGCGTCAATAACCTTGGTGCAAAACAAAAGGGACCAAGACTCAATAAAACTCCGATGAGCTAGGAACCGAATACTGACTGGGAGACTATACCTACCCCACACAAAGGTTGACGAGACACAAGAAGACAAAGGCAAGGGGTGACGCCAACCCACACGACATCGTCCCCGCCCCCACCAATCACCCAGTCTAACCGGTCTATGATTACATTCAATTTTAACAAGGGCTCCATTCTAACGGGGCACATCAAGTTACAATTAGACAATAATGCATCCGCTAAATAAATGTTAATTCAATTAATTTTGAAAATCTAAGTGGTCAATACTAAAACCATAATTATAAATGCCCTCTATCCTTAATTAAAATTCAATCCAGCGAGTCTAAAATTTCCAATCCATTCCTTACTTACCAATCAAATTTTAATCTCTAACATAACCTAATCGGTCAAGTCTATGTTAATCCAAATTCTCCACCCAACTAGACATTAACTTAAATAACAACATTTACAATCTTAAAGTATAATTCTATCATTATAACACTTATGAACAATTAAATCTCAGCATGTAGTCTAGTTATATTGACCGAACTAACAGTACTATCTATCTAATAATATTAGAAGGAAACTACTAACTATTAGCAGGGCTGGAGCAATTTATCGAGGAAATTAACATAGCGGTTACTTAACAATTAATATAGAAATAACAAGGAAATTACATGACAATTAACACGATAATTAAAAGTGCACTAACAAGGTAGTTTACCTGATTGTTGTCATAACAAGTAATACAACAATAGCAAGGCATTTAAGGTGTTAGTTAACATTTAAATCGTTGTATCATTTAATCCAAAGAATGAATCTGCTGGCCATTTACATTGTTGTAGCAATTGTTCTGGCAATTAATATGACCATTACATAACAATGAATCTAGCAATAAAAAAACATTTAACTCACTATTATCCATTTTATTTGCTAGCAAAAATCAAGGCATTTAATGTGACCATAACATAGCAATGAATCTAGCAATAGTAAGGCATTTAACTAACTGTTATCCATTTAATTCATTGTGGCAAAATTAGCAAAAACGCAGTGCCCACATGGTGGCCAATCGTGCCTAGTCGACAACAACTCAACATTTAAAGGAAAATGTATCCAATCAACATCAATGCAGTCCATCACTCAAGGGAAAAAAGAATCACAGTTTGAAGGTGAAATCGTGGTCATTACTGCAAGTCAGTTATGAATTGAATAGAAAAAAAAAGGGTGGGCGAATTCAACATGCACGTAGTCAATTTTTATTTACCAAAACCGTGGTCATTCCGACAAGTTAATTTAAGATTTAAAAGGCTAAATTCGTGGGTGATTTCTACAGCAACTCAGTCCATTGTTGGAAATAAAAAACGTGGGCATTTAAAATGAAAATCTTAGTCTCATTGGAAAGAAAAAATATGGGCATTTAAAACAACAATCTCTGGCAACATTTAAAAGCAAAAACATTTTTCCATTTCCAGGATACCAATACCAAATGTAAACATGAATCAATTCATTTTCCCATTTCCCGAATACCAATACAAAATGCAGACATTAATCAATTCGTTTTTCCATTTCCGGAATACAAATACAAAATGCAGACATGAATCAATTCGTTTTTCCATTGCCAGAATACCAATACAAAATGCAGACATGAATCAATTCGTTTTTCCATTGCTAGAATACAAATACAAAATGCAGACATGAATCAATTCGTTTTTCCATTTCGTTTTTCAATTGCCAGAATACCAATACAAAATGCATACATGAATCAATTTGTTTTTCCATTGCCAAAATACCAATACAAATTGAAGACAACAGTAAGAGAACCAAAAGGATCCAATCATCCAACGACAACAATGGAGGTAGATGGTTGATAGGTTCATTCTTTGTTCATTATCCTCGCACATAAAGGCAAGGTGTTGAGATCCATAGGTCTATTAACGCTTAATCGACGATCGTAGATCAAGCTCCTGGTCGACTGCCTAGGCGAGGACTGATGAGCTAGGGATGATAGGAAAAACCACCACAATGGTCACAATCAGACACCACAAGGAGGTCAAGACATGCGGGGAAATGAAGGCCATGGGAGTCAATCAGTCATCAAGCTAGGCTATGGAAGAAATTCAGTCATCAATCTAGAAAATTAGTTTACTTACTCCATTAAACATGTAGATCCAAGCATAAATCCTACAACAATCTACCATACAAAAATGAAGAGAGTGTATCGTTTCCTGATTGCCCACTCTGAGTGACGTCCCGCACGCTCCATGCAACTCCCGCTTGCCAACCGGCGAGACTTCATCGATACCTCCCAACTAATGCTAGGGGTACTCTTCTTCCCCCTTAGTCCCCCGAACCGCAAAGGGGCCACACACACTATTCAGAGATTCAACTAGCTCCCACCTCGCCTTGCAAGGCCGAGCTACCACTCCTCACCGAGCTAGGTATCCCAGCTCCCACAAGATAAGTCAGTCAAGTAGATATTTTTGCAGCGTAACATTATGCAAACAGAAGAGATCCTTCATCCTTCTCCTCCCTTTATTATATAGAGTTTTGAAGTCCCTTACTTTCCTAAAATCTCATCTAATTAAGTTTTTAAAAATTAAATCCTAGAAATTCCTCCCCGTACAAGTGTCACCCATCCCCTTCATTCCTCCACAAATTAATTTCTTTAATTAATTAAATTCCCTTATTTCCCTCACCCACTTAGAGTCACTCCTAGAATCTCTCCTAGGTGTCCCCAAATTCTCTTACAGGTTTTAATGACTTTCCCCATTATCAATTTGCTAGTTCAGTTTTAAATTAGAAAGTTCTTAATGGTAGATACCTTACTAAGTTTGTTTTTCTTCTTTTTCCCTTGGGTTTCCCTTTTCTTCTTATGTTTCTTTCTTTTCCTAGTTTCCTAAATATTTTAGATTTCTCTCTTTCCCCTTTTGATTTAGGACTCAGATTGATAGGTGTAGAAATTAACCCCCTTTTTCCTTTTTCCCTTTTTAGTTAATAATTTTAAATTATCATAAATAATAAAACAATGATTTCCCTTTTTTTTTAAATTTTACCCAAACAGATTTTTATGAATCATTTAAATTGCTTACCCCCTTATTATTACAAGATTTAACGAAGAGTATAATTATTATTTATGTTGTTTTTATTTTTA
>JZKD02S2420854.1:846276-858063 GCA_000966675.3 Picea glauca
AAAATGGCCAGAAAACTGTTTTGAGCCATTTGGAAAAGATGGGTGGCCCCCGATATCCACCTGGATCAGGGTGTCACTTGCCTCTTTCCATTTTTCTTGCACGACGTGTCCTTTAGGATGAACCACGTGCTCCAAGGGTGCCACTCGCATCTTGACTGACTTGGTAGACATAAAAAACCCCTGGAGTCAATACTCCACCGGGTGAATTTGTGGGAGACTAAGGGCCTCTAAGGAATAAGTCCCCCACCTTATTGCTCGCCCTTTAGAATCATCGTGAGTGACTGTCGCAGTCCTCCCTCACAACATCTTGGGTCCTCTCGAACTAGGTAAACGTTAACCTATAGTTCAAGCTACGACAGGAGTGCTAGTAGGCTGTGGCAGGGCTGTTGTCCACACCTCTCCCTCATCTATGGGAGCCGTGCATGACCCATTTACTCCACATGTGAGTCTGGTCAACAAGCTATTGTCAGCCTGTATCATCAATGAATCATGTCAGAATATATCCATGTCATATCATCTAATCAGATGCACTAATATCATAATAAAACAATCAAACCCCAATGGTACACTCCCTGACTCGATCCAGAGTCTAGGGGGTTCCATCGATGCCTCTGCATCCTCGAGGTCCAAAATCCTGCACACTCAGTAAAACTGAGTCAATAGCACCTATCTATGTCAATGCAATAAAACAACATGTCATCAACCCATAACGCCTCATAATCAAAATAAAATGTTTTAATAGCATAATAATCTGGATCACTTGCGAGCAAGTTTTCTCAAAGAATAAGTTTGCTCGGTGCACTAGAGCGGGATGTTACATACACACCCTCTTGGTCTAAAATCCATCCCAAAGTTTCACAGTATAAGTGTTGAAATAATGTGTATCACAATATCATAATTCTATCTATCAAACAAAAATGGAAACTGTTGGCGCATATCATATGCGTCCTCCCAGGTCATTGAGTGTGGACTATAGTTGTCCCACTAGACCTTGACTTGATCTATTGTTCAACATCGTAGCTGTCGAATGCGATGATCCAAGATGTGGTTCGACTCAGCCGTGAGCGCCCCCTCATTTGATACTTGCAAGGAACTCATGTCAATAACATCTGTAGGATCACTAATATAATGTCTCAAAATAGATACATGAAAAACATCGTGCATACGCCTCAAAAAATTAGGCAAGGCTAGTCGATAGGCCACGGGCCCCTTTCTCTCCATAATATCGAAAGGTCCCATGAACCTAGGAGAGATTTTATCTCCCTTTCCAAACTTGATTGAACTCTTATGCGGTTTAACCCGTAAGAAGACTCGATCGCCAACATTGTAACTACAGTCGACACGGTGCGCATCGACATAACTCTTCTGTCGATCCTGTGCTTCTTTAATCCTTTGTCTTATCGTTTGCATTTGTGCTTCCATTTCTTGGATTGCTTCTGGTACCACCAGGACCCTATCCTCAAGCCGATCCCAACTCAAAGGTGTCCGACATGGTCGTCCGTAAAGAAACTCGAAAGGCGCCATCTTAATGGTGCTTTGGTAACTATTGTTATAAGTGAATTCCACCAGTGGTAAGAATTCTTCCCAACGCTTTTGTTGGTCCATCACGTACATGCGCAACATGTCCTCCAAGGTCTGGTTCGTTCATTAGGCATGCCCATCAGTCTCCAGGTGATATGTAGTACTAAATTTAAGTTGGGTTCCCAAGGCCTCTTGGAAACTCGTCCAAAATCATCCAGTAAACATCATTCCTCGATCATATATAATCCTCTTAGGCACGCCATGCAGCCTCACAATATCACTGATGAAAACTCTAGCTATGTCAGGTTTCTAATACGTCGTATTCACAGGAATAAAGTGAGCACTCTTCATCAGAGTGTCTACTACTACAAAAATCGAGTCATGTCTCCTTGCCGTCAGTGGCAATCCAACAATAAAATACATCGAAATAACCTCCCATTTCGATTCCGAAATAGTGTGTGGCTGTAGTAATCCTGTTGGGTGTCTATGTTCAGCCTTTACCTGCTGACATTCTAGACATCTGGCCACATAATTGACTATTTATGCCTTCAATCCCTTCCAGAAGAATAAGGGTTTAAGGTCCACCCTCATCTTCGTGACTCCCGGGTGAGCCATGTAGACGTCTCTATGAGCCTCGCTTAGGATCGACATCCTCAACTCGTCATTCGGCGATACGTAAATCCAATTTTTAAACCTCAATAAACCATCGCTATCAAACAAAAATCCTTCAAATCTAGGTACCATTATTTTGTTTTGTCCGATAAAACCCTCGACCTCTTTGTACCAATCATCGTCACGCTGTAAAGTTAGAATATTTTCACGTAGATTCATCTGAAGAGGCAACACCGAAAATATGTGTGGTCTTCGACTCAATGCATCTGCCACTCGGTTCACTATTCCTTTTATGTCAGTAATCTCGAAGTCGTACTCGCTAAACAATTCCGACTAATGTCATTTTCGTGCGTTCAGGCCGCTTTGCATAAAGATGTGTTGTAGTCCACAGTGGTCAGTCTTTAGTTTGAATTTTTGTCCAACAAGGTAGTGTCTCCAAACCTTCAAGGCATATACGATGGCTAACAACTCCAAATCGTGCGCCGTGTAGTTCTCCTCATGCCTTCTCAGTTTCCTCGAGATGTAAGCGATCACTCGTCTGTCTTGCATCAAGACTCTGCCTAAGCCTTCCTTGGATGTGTCAATGCCTACCAAGAAGTCCGCGCCCATGTCAAGGACCTTTAGTATCGGTGATGATGTCAACAACTCCTTGAGCCTCCGAAATGGTTCCGTGCATTTCTCGGTCCAAACAAACTTCATGTTTTTCTTCTGCAATTTCATGATCAAATTTGCTATCTTCGAAAATCCCTTGATGAATCGTAAATAGTATCTTGCTAAACCCATGAAGCTATGAAATTCTGGGATATTCTTCGGCACAGGCCATTCCATAATAGCCTCGACCTTTGCTGGATCCATGACAATGCCTTCGCCGGAGATGACATGCTCTAAGTAGTGAATCTTTGATTGATAAAATGAGCATTTGGACAACTTCCCATACAATTTGTGCTCTCGCAGACACTGTAGTACCAAGCGCAAGTGCTCGTCATGCTCCTCCATCATTCGAGAGTAAATCAAAATATCATCAATGAATACTTGGATGAACTTTTCCAAGTACTCGCAGAACACCCCGTTAATCAGACTCATAAATACCCCTGGGGTGTTTGTCAGTCCAAACGGTAAAACAGTAAACTCATAATGTCCAAACCTTGTCTTAAAGTCAGTATTAGGGATGCCATCTTCCTTAATCTGTAACTAGTGGTACCCTGATCGCAAATCAATCTTTGAGAACACTATTGCACCTTTCATTTGATCAAATAGATCATCAATCCTTGAAAATGAATATTGATTCTTGATCGTGGACTTTTTCAATTGACAGTAGTCAATGTAGAGCCTCCACGACCCATCCTTCTTTCGTATGAAAATAATATGCGCACCCCACGGTGACACACTTGGACGTATCAGTCCCAGGTCCAGTAATTCCTTTAGTTGCATTCTCAACTCCTGTAACTCCAGGGTCAACATCCGATAAGGCGTTCTTGCTATCGGTTCAATCCCCAGTTTTATGTCTATGGTAAACTCCAATTCCCTCTCCGACGACATCCCAGGTAACTCCTCCGAAAATACGACCACAAACTCTCTCACCACTAGAATGTGTTCTAGAACTTCCGCTACTCCCTTCTTGTTTAACACAAGGATCGAATAAATCTTGCACCCCTTGTGCATGCTCTTCCGAAGCTGCAAGGAAGAGATGAACCTCAGGGAAACTCCCTAGTTCTGACCTACAATCACACATCTCTGTCCCTCATCATCGATCAAGCTCAACCATTTCGTCTTACAGTTGAGTATCGCCTCATGCGATTCCAACCAATCCATACCGATCATGATGTCATAAGATCCTAAGATCATGACGTACAGGTTGGCCCTGGTGACAAACTCTCCTAGGTTAAGGATACAACCCGTAACCTTTCCTCCAACCTTTGTTTTGGCTCTCGAGGCCATCTCTATGAAGCTAAACTCATCATGTTCAACTGCATTTACCTTAATCCTTTTTAGCACTGCACTAGAAAAGAAACTCTCGGTAGCACGTGGATCTATCAAAATACTAAGGGTATGTTCAGTGACGGTACCTGTCTTCTTGAGCACAATCGACTGATGCTCTTCCTGGTGGTTATTCACTGCTGCATGAATCTGATGGGCCTTGCCCATATCTCCCACGGTAGTGGATCCAGCTGATCCAGACTCTCTGGTTCTCTCAACAGGGAAGTCGCACTGGTAGTGTGGCTCCCCACACATCCAACACCCCTTCTTCATCCCAGTAGTCCTGGTACCCGAAGTAGAAGATGATGGCCCATCGACCTGGAATCCTGGTCTGTTCTACTGAGCAGGCCTAAACTTTTGTTGTTGCAGTTGATGTTGTTGTTGATGTTGTGGTCCTTGATAAGGTGTCCGTTGTTGAGGCATCGGTCGCCAAGGTGTATTGAAAATGGATCCCCTCTTGAAGCCATGATACCTTGGCATATGTATGGCTGGTGTCTGATCTTGCTGTGCACCAGATGACACCTACCCTGCTAGTCTTGCTGGAGTCCTACTCTGACCCCCATTGAAAAGCTCCTCCTCTGCTATGAGGGCCTTCTGGATGACATCATGCAAGGTTTGAGGCATCAAAATCCTAACCTTGGCATGTATGTTGCCATTAAGGCCGAACATGAACCTGTTGACCTTAAGTTTCCCAGTGTTAAGATGCGGAGCATACCGGGGCAGCTCTATAAAATAGGCCTCATACTCGGGCACCGTACGATCGCCTTGTCATAAGGCGTTGAACTCATTGAGCTGACGCTCAATGAATTCCTCAAATAGGTATCTCTCTCAGAACCATTCCTCGAATAGTTCCCATGAAACGTCTTCGACGACCATGTTCAGCTGCGGTAGGAGCGTCTTCCACCATAGAAGAGCGCTTCCTTTTAGTTGGAAGACCGCCATGAGGACCTTCATGTTGGAGGTATAATCGCGAAGTGCAAAGCACATCACCATATTCTCCAACCATGCCTCAATGGTTGCACCGTTCGGGGCACCAAAGAACTCAGGAAATTTGACCTTCTCGAGCTCCCGGTGAATGCTACCAATACTAACCAGAGCACATGGTGGACTCTCAGGGGGTACCGACGCTCTGGCCTCATCTTTGTTCAAATGGCTGATTAGTGCCTCAAACATGCGATGAAAAGATCTCATCATTCTGACCACATCACCAACTTCTATCAGATCTTGCATGACAACCTGTTTGTCTCCCTGGGGGTTAGATCCCTCAGGCGTGGATGCCACTGGAGACATCGCGCCTCCTCCCCTAGCACCCCGTCGTCTGCCTTCGCGGCGTCCTCTAACCATGATTACCTGCACACATACAATTCAACTCAATTAGCAACATTATAATCAAATCATATCAACGAAAGCCGTAGCGATCCCTAGTCGTGGGTTGAACCCGCTCTAATACCATATGTAACGACCCCATCATTATGAAAACAAGCGAAGTAGTTTTTTTTTTCTTTTTTTTTTTCAAGAGTTAAGAGGCAAGAAGGAGATGACGACAATCGTTTAATCAAACCACTGATGACGAATGCTAGCACACAGTCCAGGAAACAAGTTACTATGACACCACACACTGGCTCAAGACAATTGGCAAACATGCGCAAAATAACAAGGAGGACGACTACCCTTCCAACGCCAACACGACCATGCCTACAAGATAAGGGACAACACCCCCATCCTGACATCATGGCATAGACGAAAAAATACTAGAACCTCAAGGCGCGCGGACCTAACGCCTGAAGGTGTTCAACCCTTGTGCCAAGAGCAACTTGCACGCTCGTCATCATTCAAACAAAAGAACCTACTCCGGCCAAGATCTCGTTCGCCGCTATCCCCAGGGCGCACCATGATTCCCTCATTAGGAATCATGTCATTCCTCGGGTGATAGATACGTCAATAACCTTGGAGCAAAACAAAAGGGACCAAGACTCAATAAAACTCCAATGAGCTAGGAACCGAATACTGACTGAGAGACTATACCTACCCCACACAAAGGTTGAAGAGACACAAGAGGATGAAGACAAGGGGTGACACCAACCCACACAACATCGTCCCCACCCCCACCAATCACCCAGTCTAACTGATCTATGATTACATTCAATTTTAACAAGGGTTCCATTCTAACGGGGCACGTCAAGTTACAATTAGACAATAATGCGTCAGCTAAATAAACGTTAATACAATTAATTTTGAAAATCTAAGTGGTCAATACTAAAACCATAATTATAAATGCCCTCTATCCTTAATTAAAATTCAATCCAGCGAGTCTAAAATTTGCAATCCATTCCTTAATTACCAATCAAATTTTAATCTTTAACACAACCTATTCGGTCAATTCTATGTTAATCCAATTTCTCCACCCAACTAGACATTAACTTAAATAACAACATTTACAATCTTAAAGTATAATTCTATCTTTATAACACTTATGAACAATTAAATCTCAACATGTAGTCTAGTTATATTGACCGAACTAACAATACTATATGTCTAATAATATTAGAAGGAAACTACTAACTATTAGTAGGGCTGGAGCAATTTAAAAAGGAAATTAACATAGCGGTTACTTAACAATTAATATAGAAATAACAAGGCAATTACATGACCATTAACATGAAAATTAAAAACACACTAACAAGGTAGTTTACCTGACTGTTGTCATAACAAGTAATACAACAATAGCAAGGCATTTAAGGTGTTAGTTAACATTTAACTCGCTGTGTCATTTAATCCAAAGAATGAATTTACTCGCCATTTACATTGTTGTAGCAATTGTTCTGGGAATTAATATGACCATTACATAACAATGAATCTAGCAATAACAAGGCATTTAACTCACTGTTATCCATTTTATTTGTTGGAAAAAATCAAAGCATTTTGTGCGACCATTACATAGCAATGAATCTAGCAATAGTAAGACATTTAACTAATTGTTATCCATTTAATTCGTTGTGGAAAAATTAACAAAAACGCAGTGCCCACATGGTGGCCAATCATGCCCAGTCGACAACAACTCAACAATTAAAGGAAAACATATCCAATCAACATCAACACAGTCCATCACTCAAGGGCAAACACAGTCACAGTTTGAAGGCAAAATCATGGTCATTACTGCAATTCAATTATGAATTGAATAGCAAAAAAAGGGTGGGCGAATTCAACATGCACACAATGAATTTTTATTTACCAAAACCGTGGTCATTCCAGCAAGTGAATTTAAGATTTAAAAGGTTAAATTCATGGGTGATTCTACAACAACTCAGTCCATTGTTGGAAAGAAAAAATGTGGGCATTTAAAACGACAATCTTAGTCTCATTTGAAAGAAAAAATGTGAGCATTTAAAACAACAATATATGGGAACATTCAAAAGAAAAAAACGCTTTTTCGTTTCCAGGATACCAATACCAAATGAAAACATGAATCAATTTGTTTTTCCATTGCCTGAATACCAATACAAAATGCAGACATGAATCAATTCGTTTTTCCATTGCCAGAATACAAATACAAAATGCATACATGAATCAATTCATTTTTCCATTGCCAGAATACAAATACAAAATGCATACATGAATCAATTCATTTTTCCATTGCCAGAATACCAATACAAAATGCAGACATAAATCAATTTGTTTTTCCATTGCCAGAATACCAATACAAAATGCATACATGAATCAATTCGTTTTTCCATTGCCAGAATACCAATACAAATTGCAGACAACAGTAAGAGAACCAAAAGGATCAAATTATCCAAGGACAACAACAGAGGTAGATGACTGATAGGTTCATCCTTTGCTCATCATCCTCGCACAAAAAGACAGGGCGTTGAGATCCATAGGTCTATTAATGCCAAAGCAATGACCGTAGATCAGGCTCTTGGCCGACTGCCTAGGCGAGGACTGATGAGCTAGGGATGATAGGAAAAACCACCACAATGGTCACAATCAAACACAACAAGGAGGTCAAGACATGCGGGGAAATGAAGGCCATGGGATTCAATCAATCATCGAGCTAGGCTATGAAAGAAATTCAGTCATCAATCTAGAAAATCAGTTTACTTACTCCATTAAACATGCAAATCCAAGCATAAATCCTACAACAATATACCATACAAAAATGAAGAGAGCGTATTGTTGCCTGATCGCCCGCTCTGAGTGACGTCCCGCATGCTCCGTGCAACTCCCCCTTGCCAACCGACGAGACTTCACCGGTACCTCCCAGCCAATGCTAGGGGTACTCTTATTCCCCCTTAGCTGTTAGAGCCACAAAGGGGCGACTCACACTATCTAGAGATTCAGTTAGCTCCTAGCTCGCCTCGCAAGGCCGAGCTACCACTCCTCACCGAGCTGGGTATCCCAAATCCTACAAGCTAATTTAGTCAAGTAGAGATTTTTGCAGTGTAACATTATGCAAACAGAAGAGATCCTTCATCCTTCTCCTCCCTTCATTATATAGAGTTTCAAAGTTCCTTACTTTCCTAAAATTTCATTTAATTAAGTTTTTAAAAATTAAATCCTAAAAATTCGAACCCGTACAAGTGTCACCCATCCCCTTCATTCCTCCATAAATTAATTTCTTTAATTAATTAAATTCCCTTATTTCCCTCACCCACCTAGAGTCGCTCCTAGAATCGCTCCTAGGTGTCCCCAAATTCTCTTACAGGTTTTAATGACTTTCCCCATTATTAATTTGCTAGTTCAGTTTTAAATTAGAAAGTTCTTAATGTTAGATACCTTACTAAGTTTGAATTTCTTCTTTTTCCCTTGGGTTTCCCTTTTCTTCTTATGTTTCCCTCTTTTCCTAGTTTCCTAAATATTTTAGATTTCCCTCTTTCCCCTCTTCATTTAGGACTCAAATTGGCAAGTGTAGAAATTAACCCCCTTTTCCTTTTTCCCTTTTTAGTTAATAGTTTTAAATTATCATAAATAATAAAACAATTATTTCCCTTTTTTTTTTTTTAAATTGACCCTAACCGATTTTTATGAATCATTTAAATAGATTACCCCCTTATTATTACAAGATTTAACGAAGAGTATAATTATTATTTATGTTTGTTTTTTTTTTTTTAGATAGATAAAATTTTACCACCAGCATAATTTAGACTTAGACCTTAAATTTTCATACTGGGTGACATTTTATTAGGGAATTTGTTTTTTAAAAATTCTTAACACGTTATTCATCCTAAGGCCATCTAGGTTCATTCATTTATCATCAACAACACAACGTTCCCTTCAAGACGCACTAGGTGCTGCAAGGGTGCCACTCGCCTTAATTTGTTTCCCTTGCGCGACATGCCCTTTAGGACGCACCACGTGCTCCAAGGGTGCCACTCGCCTCTTTCCATTTTTCTTGCGTGACGTGCCCTTTAGGACACACCATGTGCTCCAAGGGTGCCACTCACCTCTTGACTGACTTGGTAGACATGAAAAAACCTTGGAGTCAATACTCCGCTAGGTGAACTTGTGGGAGACTAAGGGCCTCTAAGGAATAAGGACCTTGCCTTATTGCACGCCCCTTAGAATCATCGTGAGCGACTTTCATAGTCTTCTCTCACAGCGTCGTGGGTCCTCTCGAACTAGGTAAACATTAACCTACAGTTTGAGCCACGGCAGGAGTGCTCGTAGGCTATGGCAGGGATGTTGTCCACACCTCTCCCTTTACTCCACATGTGAGTCTGGTCGGCAAGCTATCGTCAGCCTGCATCATCAACGAATTATGTCAGAATATATCCATATCATATCATCTAATCAGATGCACTAATATCACAGTAAAACAATCAAACCCCAATGGTACATTCCCCGACTCGATCCAAAGTCCAAGGGGTTCCATCGATGCCTCTGAATCCTCGAGGTCCAAAATCCTGCACACTAAGTAAACCGAGTCAATAGCACCTGTCTATGTCAATGCAGTAAAACAACATGTCATCAACCCATAACGCCTCATAATCAAAATCAAATGTTTTAATAGCATAATAATCCAGATCACTTGCAAGCAAGTGTCCTCAAAGAATAAGTTCACTCAGTTCGCCAGAGCGGGATGTTACACGTATATGCACATTTTAGCTTCCGTAAATGTGCATATATAGAAGCCAAAATGCACATATACAGAAGCTCTCTTCCGTTTATGCGCATTTTGGCTTCCGTATATGCGCATTTTTCCCTTTTGTAAATGTGCATATACGAAATCCAAAATGCGCATATATGGAAGAGAGCTTTCATATATGCACATTTTTTCCTCCGTATATGCACATGTACGGAAGCCAAAATGCGCATATACGGAAGCTCTCTTATGGAAGAGAGTTTTCGTATATGCGCATAATAGAGCTTCTGTATATGCACATTTTGGATTCAAGAGAGATTTCGTATATGCATTTTGGCTTTCATAAATTTGCATATACAAAAGACAAAATGCACATATACGGAAGCTCTCTTCCGTATATGCGCATTTACGGAAGCCAAAATGCGCATTTACAGAAGCCAAAATGTGCATATCTCTCTTCCGTATATGCACATTTTGGCTTCCGTAAAAGAGTATCTCTCTTCTGTATCAAGTTATGCACCAAGAATGGTTGCAAGAAACCACACTTTCTATCTTGATCCAAAAATTGCAATAGGATCCTCAAGCTGCTCTGGGGTACTCTTTGAACAAATAATATCACACAGAATATGATGGTGGGGGTAGATCCCACCTTAAGGATGCTTCTCTTTCAGGGGGGTGGATCATTAAGGCAGATACTTAGTATATATACTAGTATATATACTCATATTATATTCACAGAGGTAGTGATGGAATCCCTTAAAGGGAAAGGATTCTGTGTGTTTGAAGAACAATTCACATACATAAGTATTTTTGGTTTCTAGGGGAATTCACATACATAAGTACCCACATTTGAACTCACCTCAGTATGTGAATCTTCTTGAATTGGTTGTTTCTTTCTCCTGGGTGAAATTTTGCTTCAGATGGTTGTCACCTTTCCTTCGATAGGAGATTATTTGTTGTCGTCTCCCCCTTGCAAAATTTCTTGCACCCTACTAAATATTGTGGGGTAATTGATGGATAGCATGTGGGCCACAAAAACTCCTTCTAGGTCAAAGCCTCCAATTACCTCCACTTCTTTCTTAATAAGGATTCAAAGAATCCAACCATTTCAATGAGCTCTTGACGATAATCCAGAAATTTTGAGTTGCATAGTGATAAATTTCCTCTTTCTTTTATTCTCGAAGAATAGGGACCATGTATTGCATTGTCTACATAGCTCATGCACCAAAAATCGGTCACACATGAATCAAAGAAGAAGCAGTAAAGCCTTATGGGTAAAATCACGAAGTTGGGTAACACTTTTGTGAGAATCGGGTTTCCAAAATTCATACTGACATTGTTTTGGCCGAACTAATAATTCTTTCAGCCAAAAGCCGCATCTTTTCAGTCGAAATATTTTCCGGTCGGACCATTGGATGTCAAATCAAATGGTATTGGGACGATGGCCTCGACTGTCATGTACCATATTAGGGAGTCCTTAATAAAGAGGGATCATGCCATGGTTTCTAGGTGTTGTTCATGGTGCTCTATCTCAAGAAGGTTAAATAAGGATTAATACCATTGTGTCTAACCTAACCATTCTTATACCCTTTCTC
>JZKD02S2420854.1:903461-921187 GCA_000966675.3 Picea glauca
TCTCTCTCTCTCTCTCTCTCTCTCTCTCTCTCTGTGTGTGTGTGTGCATGTGTGTTAAAAAGTATTTTTGTCATCCTCATGATCAATGATGATATGTGCATCGCCGATTATAAGAAAGATCATTTTCCTATTCCCTGAAGGCTATTGAAGAAATAAGACTTTCCTTGAGAGGTGAAATAACCTTTTCCTTATTGAAAAACCCTATCGAGAGAGATCGTCACACCTTTCCAGTGTTAAGGGTGAGACGATCCCAAATTGTTGCATGCTACACTAGAGTGGCCTGTGACATCCTCGTAGGTTGCTCATGTTTAGGGTGAGACGATGTTTGAATGAAGGAAAACGAAGAATTTATCAAAGGTTCTAGATTGGAATCTTCGAAAGGATGAGGTGGCCTCCGATTAGTTTGGATCTAACCCACTTCTCTGATTTAGTGGGATCATCCTAATCTCTTCATCACCCCCCCTTCACTCTATATAAGAAGGGTTCTCTCATGAGAAAGGCTAGGTTGGCTTATGTATGAAGAATTTTGCTGAAGATTGTGCTTGTGATAACTTTTCTTTAGCTTTCCAATTCAGGCTGTGTATACTCTTCATCAAAGGAATTGGAGAAAAGGTGTGTGTGTTGAGGAAAAGGGCCATCAAAAGGGACCTTGCAACATCAAGGCATAAGTTGTATTCTCCACTTTCATTAATATAATGCAGTAATACATTTATTTCCTATAAAATTTTCTCCATTTTTCTTGCATAACTCCTTGATCTTATGCATAGGTTTCATTGGAATATCTATATCGTTGCTCTCTCTCTTTGTTGGTTTGTGTTTCTCAATAGGTTCAACATCCCAAATACCTTGAGATGGAACTAGGACGACACTACCAAGGATCAAACGACATTTAAATGGTATGCCATTTATCCTTCATTAAACTAGTATTTATTACAATGACAATCTAAGGAAAAGTTTGTATTTTGTCATGTTTTGTTCTAATTTCTTGTTGAAGTTAGGGAGATTAGTTCGTTTAAGAACTTACCAATTTGTCCAATAACAAAATTGGCAACTCCACTGGGGAACACCCTCTTTTGGTCTTTGCTTCTTTTTGCTTTTGGCTTGCCCACTTTTGTTGATTTTTCATTCTCTGAGTCACTAGGTGATCGAAGTTGACTCTCAGATACTGAAAGTTCATTGAAAAACCTTGTCATCTTTTTAATTTTTCTTAAGTTTCAGCCATCTTCGCACCCTACTATGAGAACCAGTGCGACGACGTCGCACTATGTCCTTCCACTTCCTGTGACGATACCTAAATGTCGCATTGTGTCACACTGTGACATGCGACGATTGTGAATTTTTTTGAGTGACAATATTTCTCTTTACCCATATTTGTTTTCATTGTTTTTGGTGATTTTTTGGTTCTGTTGAATGATTGTTCATAGCTTGGTTTGCAAATTTTAGTTGATCTTGATCATTTTTTCAATTTTTGAAAGTCTTTCTCATAAGCTTCAAAGTTATATCTTTCACTTGTTGCTGCAAGGATATAATATCTGGGTTTCATCCTTGAGTTCTTATCAGTCAAGTTATTAATGAACTTTTCTGATTTTATTATTGTTGTTGATTAGAAAACAAATTTTGACTTCATTGATTAAAACAAATAAGTTTTCTTACTTTTGCACTTTTGGTTGTATTGTGAGTTAAGTTTTGGGAATTGCGTTGTGAGTGCATTCATTTTCTTGGAAAATCTTGTTCTTTTTCCTTGATTTAGATCTCCATTTTTAATGAAAATAAAAATAATTGAAATTTATTTTTCTATTCGTAGTCTTTACAAGAAACCTTTTGCATTCTAGCTTTTTTTTCAAAAACAAAATTGAAAAATTGTATTCTTTGATTGTTTGATATCAAGATTGTTAAAGTTTAAAGGAATTGTTATATTGCAACTTGTTGTATTAAATATGTAACAATGTTTGGTTCAAATTTGAGTAGGGGAAAAATGTATTATACCAAGAAAAATGCATTTTCAAGTTATTAAAAATATAAATTATTTTAATCACAACTATATTAAAGATGTAACAATGTTTGGTTCAAATTTGAGTAGGGGAAAAATGTATTATACCAAGAAAAATGCATTGTCAAGTTATTGCTAAATACAAAATGTATAGTACTCAAATGTATGTTAATTATTGGTTTTAAGTGAATGTAATTTTTTGATAAAAATACAACATTTCTTAATATACAATTTTCTTAATATATATACAACATTTTTTAATATATATAATCTCTCATATACTTGTGTAAAAAAAAAAATTCAAGCTCTTTCTAAGGATGTAAGTGTACGTATCGGAGAATCTTAAAGGTACATTCTTCACTCTATTTATCAACACCTTCTAGCAAGGTAAGAAATCGTAGAATATAAGGGAAAAAAATACAATGGTTTCACTATGGGATTTAATAAGTGTATGATCATCTTAGTTGCAACCTCTTCATTGTTCCAATGAAAAACATTAATATGAAAACTTCCCTCAAATTACTTAGGCATTCTCATTCGTGTGTTGAGAGGGTAGACTAGTAAGTATAATGTTATATGTGTGTATAAGGTGGAAATGAAACTATAAGTGAAATCTAACAATCACAATGTGAAATCCAACACAAGGGTATGATAGTAAGTATAATGTTATATATGTGTATAGGGTGAAAATAAAACTATGACAATCACAATGTGAAATCCAACACAGGCAATACCATGAGAGAGAGCATACACATAAATGAAAACTTTTTCATCTATGCAATACATCACATTAGTCACTTCGGATATCTCATGCAATGGATGTTTGTTGGGATTCATCATTTAACTTTAACTATGTGATGCAATGGCTCTTTGTGAATCAACACTTTGTACGAAGGTGGTTCTTGTTGCTATGTGACATTTTACATTTCACTTTGCATTGGCCTAGAACCTTTTTACGATGTACTTTTTGCACCTTTAGAAGAAATTGCTAATTATTTTCCCACATCAATTGTTGTTCTAAAGTGACCGGTCACTACACCATGGTCATTAGATGATCATTGCACTGCTTTGAACCGTTCATATGGATTCTAACTACTCTCTTAGATAAGGAGATGTATGGATGAGACGTTTGAAAATTCCATGGTCGTCGAGATGTGTTAGATGACCATCCATTCGTTTGGATTGTGCCACCTATGTATTCACATCACTGTCCTGGGAACTATTCAAGTTTGTCTTCGGATACAATAGACATCTTCCATGTCTCAATGTCTGTGACAGACTGTCTCTCCTTCAAATATCTCTTAAACGAGACCATAATGATCTATGATAGATGCTAATCCACGATTAATAATCTATATTAACTTGGGTACATTATCTACAGGAAGGGTAACTTTCCCCGATGGAGGGTCTAGATATATTCGCTCTACCG
This sequence comes from Picea glauca, assembly GCA_000966675.3. Lineage (NCBI taxonomy): Eukaryota > Viridiplantae > Streptophyta > Pinopsida > Pinales > Pinaceae > Picea > Picea glauca. The sequence continues at coordinate 906,881 of JZKD02S2420854.1, forward strand.
ATCCAATGATTGTGATTCCTTTGAGATCAAAACATGTTTTTTCTTTTGATTACGGTTTTTGTAACAAACCTCCTCGTTACGACAACAACTCTAAAAATAGGTGCAATTTTTTTATTTTTTTTTGTGTAAGGTGTGTGCGCGCGTGGAGAAGTAACAACACACTCAACTGTACGACGCCACTCGACAACCAACAAGACACAACCACGATGTTCAGCACAAGAAGACTGAAGGCACACAACGAGTAACTGCAACAATATACGACCATAGGCACAAGGCGCACAACACAACAATAAGACATCATGGGGACGCACAGTAAGAACACAAAGGGAAGAGTCCATGGTGTTAGGGTAACTATTTCTGCACAGGAAAGCAAGGCGTTTAGTCTTATGTCTTCCCGGAAGAAGATTAGACAGGCTCCTGGCTGACTGCTCAGGCAGAAACTAGTAACCCGACCTAGAACGAGACGCAAGCAATACGAACACAACAAGACGACACCGACATATCACAGTGACAACAAGCCATAAATGCCCCTAGACATAAGGCGTACAACTAGCAGCTGTAAGCAGAAAATGACACCAGGTGTTAACCACAGTACGGTCACAGATGGAAGAATCCAATAGTAGAGGTTACTATTTATGCACAGAAAAGTAGGGCTTTTAGTGTTATGTCTTCTCGAAAGAAGATTAGACAGGCTCTTGGCCGACCGCTCAGGCAGAAACTAGTAATCTCTGTCAGCTGTGTCGCAAGAGTGGAAACCCTTCCTTTAAAGGGCCCGAGACTCTTGATACGGAACTGGATTCTTTACACAGAAAAATCACGCACACAGACATATCTCCTAAGGCTACTAGGGGGGTGACTGTATACCGCCCGACACAAGCAGACCAGGCGAAAGAACGATCTCATCAAAGTACAACAACAATTCAAGAAACCCACTAACTCTACGGATGCGCATGTCCTAAGGACTCCAACAACTCAATCCAAGTTCAACATTGTTTAACCGATCAACCCCCTTAATTTACTAACTCGGAGTAATTTATTGTACGTAAGTCAAGTTTATTGCACCATATAAGTTATTAACAAAAATCACAATACCATTGTCATGAATTATTAACCATCATTCATTTATATCGTATATCTGAACCATGATCTTACCATTACAATACCTCTTATATGCTACAACCACCAAAATGATAATGACCTTCCAAGTAAGAACATTCAATTAACATGAGGAGCTCACAATGCGATGTCATCAATGATCATAAAGTTCAATAATAATGCATTAAAAATAACATCATAGTTATAGGTAATCATCAATTGAAATGAACAAATACATCATAACTAAGGGTGGCAAGATGTAAAATAATAACATTTAAAATGATAATAATTAAAATGGGCCATAATTGGAATGACAAGCTATCAGTATTTCAAATGACTATAATTAAAGCTAACACTTAATGAAGGATGTCAATATATAGAATTACATCATAAGTATAGGTGGCATCCATTCGGACATAACGATTTACATCAGAATTAAGAATGGCAAATCTATAATATAATAATAAAATTTAAAAGACAATAACTAAAAGGGCAATAATTGAATGACAATTATCGGTATCATAAATGACAATACTTAAAGATGGCAATTAATTAAGGATGTCAATATATGGAATGACATCATAGTTATAGGTATCGTCTTATTTGGAATTTACAATATAACCTCCTATTTAAAATGACATCATATTTAAGGGTAACATCATAATTGGAAGTGTCAATATAACCTCACATTTAAAAATCACATGATATCTAAAAATGGCAATATATCAAATAGCATATTCAAAATGACACTTTTAAGAATATTCAGGAATGACAGAAATACAAGGTTAAAGAAAACAATAATTAAATATAACAATGAATAACATGACAATATATAATTATCATCTCATTTATAATTAACATCATCCTTATATATAACAATAAACCATCATATTATAATCGACATCGTATAACAATGTCAATAATTAAATGACATTATTTAAAACAACAGTATTTTTTAAAAGAACCGTATATAAAATTTGAGATATTAAAAATGTCATACCCAAATATCAACATTATCGCATTTAGATTGACAGGGTCCCTACAGTCAGCAATGAAAGGCGATTTAAACGTAAACCTCACCAGGGTGCAAAAAGGGAAAAATCATAGCGGATAAACATGGAACAGTGCTCTTACCCAAGATACCAGATAGAAACGCCCTTCTTAGAATCGACGCAGTCATCATACATGACAATAAATAAAACAGTGAATTAACCTCTAATTGGTGAGGCGCAGAACTGGGAGTAACACACGGACAGAGGATAAATCGACACATCACTAAGGGCGCAGAACGGATGGGTAAACACAGACAACGCAACCATTATAACTCAATCCAATTGGACGTACCCTCTCAAAATTCAACGCTGGAAAAGGGGCAGGATGGGCGCTGAAATAAACGCACACCTCCTGTACAATGCGTTCTGAGTTAATAATGCACCCAGTCATTAAAACAATTTAAGCACATACCAAAAACGCCCAGCAACGCGCGAGAAAGGTTCCAGTCCCCAAGAGATCGAACACCCATAGGAAATGCGAACCCATAGAACATGAACTCGCCCACAAAATTATAAAAATGAAACGCCCTGGCATAAAACGAGAAAACCCCCAAAAATTTGCTCACGGCATACAAGAACGCCACTGTATCAAAAACGCCTCAGTATCAAACGCCACTACATACAAGAACCCCCTCGGACATATAACTGCATAATGAAATTAGAACACACACGGTCACTAAAACAAATACAACCCCCACAACAATTCATGGACGGAATAAATGCCCACAGTCTGGTGAATACCCACTGTCAAGATAAGAACGCCCAGCACACTAACTGCCCATTGTCAAAAAAAAAACGCCCAATACACAATAGTGTACCAACACGCCCCATACCAGTGGCAAACGCTCAATACTACAGTATCCATAGGCACCCCATAACAGTGGGAAAAACGCCAATATACAGATGCCAAAAACGCCCCGTAACAGTGAAAACGCCCCATATAACAGTGGCAAAAAAAAAACGCCCGGCAACAGTGCAAAAATGCCCAATATGAGAAAGCTCACTGTGTAATATAAAATCGCCCACCGCAATTAATAAAAATGACCAATGTAGGAATTTCTCACAGTGTGCAATAAAAACGCCGAAAAAAATAATACCCACTGTACATAACAAAAACAACCAATGTATGATTGGCTCACTGTGTGTAAATAGAACGCCCAAAACAAGAATGGCTTACGGTATCTAATGGAAACACTCAACATCAATCACACAATAACATTTGCTGAAACGAATTTGCCGACATAGTTTTTCAGTAACAATACACAGTGAAATTTGTCGTAGGGGTGAAGAAGAATGATAAATTCAAGGCTGGAGGATTACTCAAGGTGACAGTAAAATTTGCAGCAACATCTTACATATAATGCATCATAATCGCCTAAGAGAATAACTAGACAATCTACTCTACCAGAAATAAAATTCATACTGTTGCCACTCGCCCGCTTCTGAGGACGTCCCGCGCTCCGTGCTGCTTCCCGTGCTCCATGCCGCTCCTGCTCGCCGACCGCAGAAATCTCACTGGTACCTCCCAGCCAATTTCTAGGGGTACTCTGCTTCCCCCTTAGCCCCCCGAGCCGCAAAGGGGCCACACAAGATCCAGAGATAAAACTAGCTTCTCAGATCGCCTCCAAGGCTGAGCTACCACTCCAATACAGCTGAGATAAACCCAACTCCTCACAAGCAATCCGTCAAGCCACAATCCGGCAGCGTAACGTTACGCTAACCGTTCATCCCCCTTCTTCCTTCTTTTCCCCTTCTTTTATAGAAATTTGAGACCCACCTACTTTCCTATATCATTATTAAATTAATTTTTAATGACAAACCTCTAAACATTCTCTGTCGTCCAAGTGTCACTCATCCCCCATGTTTCTCCAATTTAATTTCTTTAATTTAAATAAAAGACTCATTTCCCTCACTCCCCCTAAAGTCGCTCCTAAAATTACTCCTAGGGTTCCTAGATCCCCTCTCATGCTTTTAATAACTTTCCTAAAATGAAGTTTCTGATTTTTAGTAACTCCTTAAATGTTGATTCCTTTTTGCTTTTTACCCTATGTCTCCTACTTTCCATTATTAAGTTTCCTTTATTACAAGTTCCTCATTTCTATTTTTTTATTTCTCTCTTTTTATTATTATTATTTTTTTTATATTTTTTTTGTTAAACCCAAAATGATAAATGCGCTTAATAGTCTTTTCAATATATTTGTAAAATCCTAAATTTTTTTATACTCCCACTCTTTAATAATTTTAATTCTTCTTTAGAATTTAAAAACCTTGGGTTTCAATTTATTTATCCCCCTCATTACTTTACCCCCCTTTAGTTTAAGAAGACTTTAACTAACACATAGGAGGGTTTTAGTTTACGCCCTTATGTTTATTTTTGTAAGATATTCTCTTAGGGCTTATCAGAATTTTATCTTGAGATGTTTTAAATTTAGGTTTAGATCGAACTAGGCGACAATTCATTAGGGGAGTCGTTTTAAGAATTTTATCAGGCGTTAAGGTCTTAGGGTCATCTAGGTTGTCTCATCATCATCATCAATGCGACGTGCCCTTCAGGACGCACTACGTGCTCCAAGGGTGCCACTCGCCTTGTTTTCTTCTATTGCGCGACATGCCCTTCAGGATGCACCACGTGCTCTAAGGGTGCCACTCGCCGACTTGACGGATTGGTAGACATCTATACCCCCTCGAGTCAACCCTCCACCAGGTGAACTTGTGGGAGACTAAGGGCTCTAAGGAATAAGGCCCCCGCCTTATTGCGCGCCCCTTAGAATCATCGTGAGCGATTGTCGCAGTCTACCCTCACGACATTGTGGATCCTCTCGAACTAGGTAATCGTTAACCTATAGTTCGAGCCACGGCGGGAGTGCTAGTAGGCTGTGGCAGGGCTGCTGTCCACAACTCTCCCTCAATCTCTCTGGAAATCATGTGTGGCCCCTTTACTCCATATGTGAGTCTGGTCGGCAAGCTATCGTCAGCCTGCATAATCAACCATCATGTCAGAACATGTCAACAACATATCATCAAATCAATAAATATCATGGTAAATAAATCAACTCAATAACACACTCCCTGACTCGATCCAGAGTCCAAGGGTTCTGTCGATGCCTCTGCATCCTCCAGGTCAAAAACCCTACACGCTCAAATAAACTAAGTCAATAGCACCTGTATACCACAATAGTAAAACATCCTGTCATCAATCATAATGCATCATCATCAAGGATAAGTGGTTTATCATCATAAAAATCCAGATAACTTGCGAGCAAGTGTCCTCAAAGACTAAATTTTGTCAGTGCGCCAGAGTGGGATGTTACATACACCCCCTCTTGGTCTAAACTTCGTCCCGAAGTTTCTCAGTATCAATGCTGAAATAAATGTACCACAATATCATAAGTACCACAGTATCATAAGTCTATCTATTAAACAAAAATGGAAACTGCTGGCGCATATCATATGCGTCCTCCCAGGTCGCCGAGTGCGGACTATAACTGTCCCACTAGACCTTGACCTGTTCTACCGTTCAACCCCGTAACTGTCGAACACGATGATCTATAATGCGGACTGGCTCAGCCGTGAGCACTCCCTCGTCCGATACCTGCAAAGAACTCATGTCAATCATGTGTGTCAGATCACTAATATAATGTCTCAAAATAGATACATGAAAAACATCGTGCATACGCCTCAAAGAATCAAGGAAGGCTAGTCGATAGGCCACGGGCCCCTTTCTCTCCACAATCTCGAAAGGTCCCAGGAACCTAGGAGAGAGTTTAGCTCCCTTTCCAAACATGATCGAACTCTTATGCGGTTTAACTCGCAAGAAGACTCGATCGCCGACCTCGTAACTACGGTCGACTCGGTGGGCATCGGCATAACTCTTCTGTCGATCCTGCGCTTATTTAATCCTTTGTCTTATGGCTTGCATCTTCTCTTCCATTTCTTGGATCGCTTATGGTCCCACCAGGACCCTATCCTCAAGTCGATCCCAACTCAAGGGTGTCCGACACGGTCTCCCATAAAGGAACACAAAAGGTGCCATCTTAATGGTGCTCTGGTAGCTGTTGTTATAAGCGAACTCTACTAGAGGCAAGAATTCCTCCCAACGCTTTTGTTGGTCCATCACGTACATGCGCAACATGTCTTCCAAGGTTTGGTTCATTCGTTCCGTCTGTTCGTCAGTCTCTGGGTGATACACAGTACTAAAGTTAAGTTGAGTTCCCAAGGCCTCTTGGAAACTCGTCCAAAATCGTCCAGTAAACACCGATCCTCGATCGGATATAATCTTCTTAGGCACGCCATGCAGCCTCACAATATCACTGATGAAAACTCTTGCTATGTCAGGTGCCTGATACATCGTACGCACTGGAATAAAGTGAGCACTCTTCGTCAGAGTGTCCACTACTACAAAAATCGAGTCATGTCTCCTTGCCGTCAGCGGAAATCCAACAATAAAATCCATCGAAATAACTTCCCATTTCGATTCTGGAATAGCATGTGGTTGAAGTAATCCTAACGGGTGTCTATGTTTAGCCTTTACCTGCTGACACTCGAGACATCTAGCCACAAAGTTGACTATGTCGGCCTTCATTCCTTTCCAGAAGAACAAGGGCTTAAGGTCTGCCCTCATCTTCGTAACTCCCGGGTGAGCCATGTCAACTGCTCTATGAGCCTCGCTTAGGATCAACATCCTCAGCTCATCATTTGGCGGTACGTAAATCTGACCTCTAAACCTCAATAAACCATCGCTATCAAATGAATATCCCTCAAATCGTGGTACCATCATAGTGTTTTGTCCGATAAAATCCTCGACTTCTTTGTACCAGTCATTGTCACGCTGTAAAGTGAGAATCTTCTCACGTAGATTCGTTTGAAGAGGAAACACCGAAAAGATGCGTGGCCTCTGACTCAAAGCATCCGCCACTCGGTTCACTGTTCCCTTTATGTAACTAATCTCGAAGTCGTACTCGCTAAGCAATTCCGACCAACGTTGTTGTCGTGCGTTCAGGTCGCTTTGCGTAAAAATGTGTTGTAATCCACAATGATCAGTCCTTAATTCAAATTTTCGTCCAACCAGGTAGTGTCTCCATACCTTTAAGGCATAGACGATGGATAATAACTCCAAATCGTGCGTCGCGTAATTCTCCTCATTCCTTCTCAGTTTTCTCGAAATGTAAGCAATCACTCATCCGTCTTGCATCAAGACTCCGCCTAAACCTTCCTTGGATGCGTCAGTGCCTACCAAGAAGTCTACGTCCATGTCAGGGACCTTTAGTATCGGTGTTTTTTTCAACAACTCTTTAAGCCTTCGAAATTCTTCCGCACATTTCTCAGTCCAAACAAACTTCTTGTTTTTCTTTTGCAATTCCGTGATCAGATTTGCTATCTTTGAAAATCCTTCGACAAACCATCGATAGTATCCTGCTAAACCCATAAAACTACGCACTTCTGTGACATTCGTCGGCACAGGACATTCCATAATAGCCTCAACCTTGGCTGGATCCACGGTGATGCCTTCGTCAGAGATGACATGCCCTAAGTAGTGAATCCTCGATTGATAAAAAGAGCATTTGGACAACTTCCCATATAATTTGTGTTCTCGTAAACATTGTAGTACCAAGCGCAAGTGTTCGTCATGCTCCTCCGTCGTCCAAGAGTAGATCAAAATATCGTCAATGAATACTTGGACGAACTTGTCCAAGTACTCGCGGAACACCCCGTTCATCAAACTCATGAATACCCCTGGGGCGTTTTTCAGTCCAAAAGGTAAAATAGTAAACTCGTAATGTCCAAATCTCATCTTAAAGGCAGTTTTAGGGACGTCATCCTCCTTGATGCGTAACTGGTGATACCCTGATCACAAATCGATCTTGGAGAACACCGTCGCACCCTTCATTTGATTGAACAGATCATCAATTCTCGGCAAGGGATACTGATTCTTGATCGTAGCCTTGTTTAGTTGACGGTAGTCAATGCAAAGCCTCCACGATCCATCCTTCTTCCGAATGAAAATAACTGGTGCACCCCATGGTGACACACTAGGACATATCAATCCCAGGTCCAACAACTCCTTCAATTGCATTTTCAACTCTTGCAACTCCGAGGTCGACATCCGATAAGGCGTTCTTGCTATCGGTTCAGTCCTCGGTTTCAGGTCTATGGTAAACTCCAATTCTCTTTCTGGCGGCATCCCAGGCAACTCCTTTGGAAATACTTCTGCAAACTCCTTCACCACTGGAAGGTGTTCTAGACCTTCTTCTACTCCCTTTTCGTTTAGTGCAAGGATCGCATAAATCTTGCACCCCTTGCGCATACTCTTTCGTAACTATAAGGAAGAGACGAACCTCATGGATACTCCATGGTTTCGTCCTACAATCACCCGTCTCTATCCTTCATCATCCACCAAGCTCAACCGTTTCGTCTTACAGTTGAGTATCGCCTCATGCGATTCCAACCAATCCATACCAATCACGACGTCATAAGACCCTAAGATCGTGACGTACAAGTTGACCCTCGTGACAAACTCTCCCAGGTTAAGGGTACAACCCATAAACTTCCCTCCGACCTTCTGTTTGGCTCTCGAAGCCATCTCTACGAAGCTAAACTCGTCCTGTTCGACTGCCTTTACCTTAATCCTTTTTAGCGCTGCACTAGAAATGAAACTCTCAGTAGCACCTGGGTCTATCAAAATACTAAGGGTCTGGTCAGCGACAGTACCTGTCGTCTCGAGCACTGTCGACTGGTGCTCTGTCTGGCGGTTATTCACCGCTGCGTGAATCCGATGGGCCTTGCCCATATCTCCCACTGTAGCGGGTCCGACTGATCCAGATGCTCTGGTCCTCTCCACAGGACAATCACGCTGGTAGTGTGGCTCCCCACACGTCCAACACCCCTTCTTCGGCCCAGTAGTCCTGGTACCCGAAGTAGAAGATGACTGCCCACCGGCCTGAAACCCTGGTCTGTTCTGCTGAACAAGCCTAAACTGCTGTTGCTGCGGGCGACGCTACTGTTGTTGCTGTGGTCCTCGGTAAGGTGTCTGCTGCTGAGGTGGCGGTCATCGTGGTGTAGAAAAAGTGGATCCCCTCTGGAAGCCATGATACCCCGGCGTGTGTCTCATTGGTGTCTGATGCTGCTGCGTACCAGATGAACCCTGCCCTGCAGGTCTCGCTGGGGTCCTGGTCTGACCCCCACTGATAAGCTCCTCCTCTGCTATGAGGGCCTTTTGGACAACATTGTGCAAGGTTTGAGGCATCAAGATCCTAACCTTCACACATAGGCTATCGTTAAGGCCAAACACAAACCTGTTGACCTTGAGCTTCTCAGTGTTCAGGTGCAGAGCATACTGGAGAAGCTCCATAAAACGTGCCTCGTACTCGGGCACTGTACAACCTCCCTGTCGTAAGGCGTTGAACTCATTGAGCTGACGCTCAATGAATTCCTCAGAAAGATACCTCTCTCGGAACCGTTCCTCGAACAGTTCCCATGACATGTCTTCAACGACCATGTTTAGCTGCGGCAGGAGCATCTTCCACCATAGAAGAGCGCTCCCCTTCAGTTGAAAGACCGCCATGCGGACCTTCATGTTGGAGGTATAATCGCGAAGTGCGAAGCACATCGCCATATTCTCCAACCATGCCTCGGCAGCTGCGTCGTCCGGGGCACCAAAGAACTCAAGAAATTTTACCTTCTCGAGTTCACGATGAATGCTACCTGTAACGGCCGGTGCACGCGGCGGAACCTCAGCACGTGTCGTTGCCCTGGCCTCATATCTGTCCAATCTGCTGATCAGCGCCTCGGACATGCACTGGAAAGATCTCATCATCCCCACAACATCGGCAACTGCGATCTGCTCCTTTCCAAGGACCTGCTCGCCTCCCTGGGGGTTAGACCCCTCAGGCGTGGATGCTGCTGGAGGCATCAAGCCTCCTCCCCTAGCACCCCGTCGTCTGCCTCCGCGACGTCCTCTAACCATGATTACCTGCACAAACACAATCAACTCAATCAACAACAGAATAATCAAACATAATCATGTCAATGGAAGCCGTAGTGAATCGCAAGTCACGGGTCGAACCCGCTCTGATACCATATGTAACAAACCTCCTTGTTACGACAACAACTATGAAAACAGGTGCAAATTTTTATTTTTTTATTTTTTTTGTGTAAGGTGTGTGCGCGCGTGGAGAAGTAACAACACACTCAACTATACGACGCCACTCGACAACCAACAAGATGCAACCATGATGTTCAGCACAAGAAGACTGAAGGCACACAACGAGTAATTGCAACAATATACGACTATAGGCACAAGGCGCACAAAACAACAATAAGACATCCTGGGGATGCATATTAAGAACACAGAGGGAAGAGTCCATGGTGTTAGGGTTACTATTTCTGCACAGGAAAGCAGGGCATTTAGTCTTATGTCTTCCCGGAAGAAGATTAGACAGGCTCCTAGCCGACTGCTCAAGCATAAACTAGTAACCCGACCTAGAACGAGACGTAAGCAAGACAAACACAACAAGACGACACCGACATATCACAGTGATAACAAGCCATAAACGCCCCTAGACATAAGGTGTACGACTAGCAGCTGTAAGCAGAAAACGACACCAGGTGTTAAGCACAGTACGGTCACAGATGGAAGAATCCAACAGTAGAGGTTACTATTTCTGCACAGAAAAGCAGGGCTTTTAGTCTTATGTATTCTCGAAAGAAGATTAGACAGGCTCCTGGCCGACTGCTCAGGCAGAAACTAGTAATCTCTGTCAGCTGTGTCGCAAGAGTGGAAACCCTGTCTTTAAAGGGCTCGAGACTCTTGATACGGCACTGGATTCTTTACACGGAAAAATCATGCACACAGACATATCTCCTAAGGCAACCAGGGGGGTGACTGTATCCTGCCCGACACAAGAAGACCAGGTGGAAGAACGATCTCGTCAAAGTACAACAACAATTCAAGACAACCACTAACTCTACGGATGCGCATGTCCTAAGGACTCCGACAACTCAATCCAAGTTCAACATTGTTTAACCGATCAACCCCCTTAATTTACTAACTCGGAGTAATTTATTGTATGTAAGTCAAGGTTATTGCACCATATAAGTTATTAACAAAAATCACAATACCACTATCATGAATTATTAACCATCATTCATTTATATCGTATATCCGGACCATGATCTTACCATTACAATACCTCTTATATGCTACAACCACCAAAATGATAATGACCTTCCAAGTAAGAACATTCAATTAACATGAGGAGCTCACAATGCGATGTCATCAATGATCATAAAGTTCAATAATAATGCATTAAAAATAACATCATAGTTATAGGTAATCATCAATTGAAATGAACAAATACATCATAACTAAGGGTGGCAAGATGTAAAATAATAACATTTAAAATGATAATAATTAAAATGGGCCATAATTGGAATGACAAGCTATCAGTATTTCAAATGACTATAATTAAAGCTAACACTTAATGAAGGATGTCAATATATAGAATTACATCATAAGTATAGGTGGCATCCATTCGGACATAACGATTTACATCAGAATTAAGAATGGCAAATCTATAATATAATAATAAAATTTAAAAGACAATAACTAAAAGGGCAATAATTGAATGACAATTATCGGTATCATAAATGACAATACTTAAAGATGGCAATTAATTAAGGATGTCAATATATGGAATGACATCATAGTTATAGGTATCGTCTTATTTGGAATTTACAATATAACCTCCTATTTAAAATGACATCATATTTAAGGGTAACATCATAATTGGAAGTGTCAATATAACCTCACATTTAAAAATCACATGATATCTAAAAATGGCAATATATCAAATAGCATATTCAAAATGACACTTTTAAGAATATTCAGGAATGACAGAAATACAAGGTTAAAGAAAACAATAATTAAATATAACAATGAATAACATGACAATATATAATTATCATCTCATTTATAATTAACATCATCCTTATATATAACAATAAACCATCATATTATAATCGACATCGTATAACAATGTCAATAATTAAATGACATTATTTAAAACAACAGTATTTTTTAAAAGAACCGTATATAAAATTTGAGATATTAAAAATGTCATACCCAAATATCAACATTATCGCATTTAGATTGACAGGGTCCCTACAGTCAGCAATGAAAGGCGATTTAAACGTAAACCTCACCAGGGTGCAAAAAGGGAAAAATCATAGCGGATAAACATGGAACAGTGCTCTTACCCAAGATACCAGATAGAAACGCCCTTCTTAGAATCGACGCAGTCATCATACATGACAATAAATAAAACAGTGAATTAACCTCTAATTGGTGAGGCGCAGAACTGGGAGTAACACACGGACAGAGGATAAATCGACACATCACTAAGGGCGCAGAACGGATGGGTAAACACAGACAACGCAACCATTATAACTCAATCCAATTGGACGTACCCTCTCAAAATTCAACGCTGGAAAAGGGGCAGGATGGGCGCTGAAATAAACGCACACCTCCTGTACAATGCGTTCTGAGTTAATAATGCACCCAGTCATTAAAACAATTTAAGCACATACCAAAAACGCCCAGCAACGCGCGAGAAAGGTTCCAGTCCCCAAGAGATCGAACACCCATAGGAAATGCGAACCCATAGAACATGAACTCGCCCACAAAATTATAAAAATGAAACGCCCTGGCATAAAACGAGAAAACCCCCAAAAATTTGCTCACGGCATACAAGAACGCCACTGTATCAAAAACGCCTCAGTATCAAACGCCACTACATACAAGAACCCCCTCGGACATATAACTGCATAATGAAATTAGAACACACACGGTCACTAAAACAAATACAACCCCCACAACAATTCATGGACGGAATAAATGCCCACAGTCTGGTGAATACCCACTGTCAAGATAAGAACGCCCAGCACACTAACTGCCCATTGTCAAAAAAAAAACGCCCAATACACAATAGTGTACCAACACGCCCCATACCAGTGGCAAACGCTCAATACTACAGTATCCATAGGCACCCCATAACAGTGGGAAAAACGCCAATATACAGATGCCAAAAACGCCCCGTAACAGTGAAAACGCCCCATATAACAGTGGCAAAAAAAAAACGCCCGGCAACAGTGCAAAAATGCCCAATATGAGAAAGCTCACTGTGTAATATAAAATCGCCCACCGCAATTAATAAAAATGACCAATGTAGGAATTTCTCACAGTGTGCAATAAAAACGCCGAAAAAAATAATACCCACTGTACATAACAAAAACAACCAATGTATGATTGGCTCACTGTGTGTAAATAGAACGCCCAAAACAAGAATGGCTTACGGTATCTAATGGAAACACTCAACATCAATCACACAATAACATTTGCTGAAACGAATTTGCCGACATAGTTTTTCAGTAACAATACACAGTGAAATTTGTCGTAGGGGTGAAGAAGAATGATAAATTCAAGGCTGGAGGATTACTCAAGGTGACAGTAAAATTTGCAGCAACATCTTACATATAATGCATCATAATCGCCTAAGAGAATAACTAGACAATCTACTCTACCAGAAATAAAATTCATACTGTTGCCACTCGCCCGCTTCTGAGGACGTCCCGCGCTCCGTGCTGCTTCCCGTGCTCCATGCCGCTCCTGCTCGCCGACCGCAGAAATCTCACTGGTACCTCCCAGCCAATTTCTAGGGGTACTCTGCTTCCCCCTTAGCCCCCCGAGCCGCAAAGGGGCCACACAAGATCCAGAGATAAAACTAGCTTCTCAGATCGCCTCCAAGGCTGAGCTACCACTCCAATACAGCTGAGATAAACCCAACTCCTCACAAGCAATCCGTCAAGCCACAATCCGGCAGCGTAACGTTACGCTAACCGTTCATCCCCCTTCTTCCTTCTTTTCCCCTTCTTTTATAGAAATTTGAGACCCACCTACTTTCCTATATCATTATTAAATTAATTTTTAATGACAAACCTCTAAACATTCTCTGTCGTCCAAGTGTCACTCATCCCCCATGTTTCTCCAATTTAATTTCTTTAATTTAAATAAAAGACTCATTTCCCTCACTCCCCCTAAAGTCGCTCCTAAAATTACTCCTAGGGTTCCTAGATCCCCTCTCATGCTTTTAATAACTTTCCTAAA
>JZKD02S2420854.1:921281-941615 GCA_000966675.3 Picea glauca
ATGCACCACGTGCTCCAAGGGTGCCACTCGCCGACTTGACGGATTGGTAGACATCTATAACCCCTGGAGTCAACACTCCGCCAGGTGAACTTGTGGGAGACTAAGGGCTCTAAGGCGCGCCCCTTAGAATCCTCGTGAGCGACTGTCACAGTCTACCCTCACGGCATCGTGGATCCTCTCGAACTAGGTAATCATTAACCTATAGTTCGAGCCACGACGGGAGTGCTAGTAGGCTGTGGCAGGGCTGTTGTCCACACGTCTCCCTCAATCTCTCTGGAAATCATGTGTGGCCCCTTTACTCCATATGCGAGTCTGGTCGGCAAGCTATCGTCAGCCTGCATCATCAACCATCATGTTAGAACATGTCAACACCATATCATCAAATCAATAAATATCATGGTAAATAAATCAACTCAGTAACACACTCCCTGACTCGATCCGGAGTCTAAGGGTTCTGTCGATGCCTCTGCATCCTCCAGGTCAAAAACCTTGCACGCTCAAATAAACTAAGTCAATAACACCTGTATACCACAATAGTAAAACATCTTGTCATCAATCATAACGCATCATCATCAAGGATAAGTGGTTTATCATCATAAAAATCCAGATCACTTGCGAGCAAGTGTCCTCAAAGAATAAATTTTTTCAATGCGCCAGAGTGGGATGTTACAGATTTAGAAAATTCAAGGATATTTCTTTGGGCTCATTCATTTATCCACAACAAGGACATGCCTATCATCTATCACTCAAATGAGGGCTCTAGGTCTTGTGACCCCACCAATTTATCAAAGAGGAAGAACATATATTTTACGGCCTTCTATGGCCTCTCATACATAGCACGACCAGCAATTCCCATTTGACTATGAAGGTGAGTTATATTACCTTCTTGGGCTCATTACCTTACATTCAACTATTAACTTATAATCCTAGTTCCCATTGACGGGTTACCCATCAAAACAATGGATTTATATATGTATATATATATAACACACAAGAATCATAAAGTGAATTTCATTATTGTTATCATGGAACATTACAAAACACGTGTATTCGGTTGTGCAGGAATGCACCGTTCTTGCCAACCTACCATCATGTAAACACATGAGTTTGCAAATACAATAAGAAATGTCACTCTAAATCAGGTATGTATATGCATATCACAAGTACAAGCATTCAATCATGCATTTCAATTCAATTACACATAGTCTATGGAGTACTTATCTATTATAGTTGATAGCTGACGAACTGACTGTGGGTGTTTTCCTTTTCACCCAATCATAGGCTCAGATGAAATCACTTTTATCATGATAGCCACCATCGTGCCAAGCGATTATATCCCTAGGGAATATCTCTCAGGTTCTCAACAATATTTGAAGGTTACTCTCCTTCCCTCTATTGTTGGTAGATATTTTCCATACACCCACCTAGCCTAGGCCTCTTCAAGGTTTATCATATGCTTTCCTAGCATCAAGATCGTGACCCTCTTAGTTCAGTTCGGGTTTGACGTCTTTCATGGTCCATCTCGGAACTCTTCTACGGGTTCTATGATCTCTCTATTGCACGCACCTATGAATTATTTTCAGTCGCTCTCCTTTATAGGCCCGAATTCCTCCCCCTTTTATTTCTCTCTCTCTCTCTTCTTTTTCCTGAATGCATGACTTAGGCAGGCTCTTGACCTGTCCTTGTATTTCTTCTGTCATAAGGAAACTCATGGGTCAATCCTAGAGATCTGTTGTGTTCTTTCCTACTCTCCTCTAGTTGAACTCTTACTGTCCCTTTTGATAAACCTCCATAGTTCCATGCATTGGGGTCGTTGGTTGATCAACTACCAACCCATTCTCATTAACTAAATTGTCTTGTTATCTGGGCTAAGAGAAAATAATCTAAATGTTTCCAATTAATATTTCTGCAAGGTGGCTTGGTTTCCTTTAACTTAATAGAACCTTCCTTCATTCCTCTAGTGATATCATGGCTAGTAATTTAAGGCTTCACCCATCAATCAACTATCAGAGTTTACAATTAAACATTGATACATTTACAATATTTGGAAGCCATTTCATGGAAATAATAAATTATTATTAATTATACTATGAGGAAACAGGGGTGTTACAATCCCCTCCCCCTTAAAGGAACACTATCCTTGATTTTCTTTTCAACAACACCTACCATGACTTCATCTTTCAACTGGTTCAACATCATTTTCCTCTTCTTGGTCTAGTCCTTTCCCAGACTCTTAGCATTTAACACATTCCTACAACAATTTTCAACAACAAGCATATTAGTATAAATCATTTCATGCAAAACATTTTATTGTTGTTTAAATTCAAGTGGAAATATTCATATTTTGGCACAATTCTTATATGTGCAGTTCATGGATCTACATCCATATGGTTGTCTCATTAACTTGGCTCACTGATTTTTGTGACATACCCATTGTGTGCATGATAGAAATCAACATAGTACAAAAACTATTGGAGTCTCCTCTTCCTTGGGGTCACTCACCCTCCATGTTTAGGCTCAAGCATCCCCTTCTTTGTTATACAGTCCCTCAAGTGATCCATCTTTCCTTTCTAGGGCTTTCTCGCACAATAATAATTTCTAATACCTCCTTGAGTCTTACAACTGAGTCGTCCATCACACTTCATCTGTCGAAATCATCCCTTCAGCATGTGTCACAACAATACATCATTCTATGGGGATCATGGCTTATCACAGAGTTCTCATGTCACAACAATAGCATGTTACCATGCTTTCCAACTTGACAATCATCTTCTATCCCTTCAGATAGATATTTTATCTCACTTGTATCACATGTATACATTAATCCATGAGATACTATAATCAATTTATCAAAATTTTCAATTCTGTTATCCACATATTTCTAATTCCACATTTTCATTTTCAGATCTATTCAACACAGAACTGTATGAGATCTCTTTCTCATAATAGTTTGTCTATTTTATAATTAGAAAACATTGGTCTTCTTTGTGGACTTACAACAATTCCACATACAATACCTTTCTTCCTCCAGTTTCCTCTTCAATCAACCAACAAATTGTTAGTTCTCATGATCATTATATTTTCATTGTATACTTGTAGTGGTTCACAAATAATTTCAAAGTTGTTCATACTAACAATCAAGTTCATTTATTCAAAAAGGAAATACCATTCCTTTCAAAATGCAATCAAACATCAAAATGAATCTAATCAATGTGCCAACATCCATGGCCACATTCACACACAATGCACCCTTATATTGGTTTTCTGATTATTACTTTTCATATTAGGCACTTTGTGTTGGTGGGTTGAAACTCAACCAACCTTTTACCACATGGTTTATTTATACACATTTATTATTACAACAAGACTATGTTTTCCTACTTCAGTTGGTCATGACCTCAAATCAACATACATGAAAATAAAAGTTTCACATGAATTCATTCAAGCATTCTTTCTTCATTGGTAACTAGGTTGCAACCATCCATGGCCACCCAATTTCACGCTTTACCATGCTACAACTTCAATAGAGTATTGGAAGGTACCCCTTCCATAATGGGTAGTCCATTACCTACCCTCTCATTCAAACATGCATTTATTAATGCATTACATCATCTTTCTATCTTTGAACACTTTTGTTCCCAATCACTACTTGATTGGGAAATGTATTCATGACATATATTTGTTCAGGCATTTTTTCAGGGATTATATCATTCTCGGTTGTCATAGGTTTACACATCCATTATGCAATTTCTTCTCCCTGAATCATACCCTACTTGGGTATCAATGGCATACAACAACCATTCATATCACATGCATGCCATCAAAACATAGACTATTTTAAAAGGGGTTATTACCCAAACCCCTTTTACCTCTCATGCCACATGGGCATGAAATATTTATACATGTTCTGGTTTCCAACACCTTCTTTGATATTATGTCTTCAATGGTGCTCCCTAGGGACTTCTAAAATCCCTTTCACGGTTTTCTTTTATCAACAACCTTCTTGCATTCACCTCTGTGTGAGGTTGTTTACTATTGGAAATTGTCCTTCCCTAACCATTCCAATATTTTCTACACATGACATACATCACCACATTCACATTTCACATTACCTGTCATGTAAAATCAAATGCATGTACCATAACATTTATTTCAGTAAAACATTTTCATATATGCCTTATTATATCTATATGCACTACATCACATTGTCCTTAATGTTTTCATGAGTGCAACCACAATCAAATTTCAGTTGCATCTCTCAACATTCTCATGCCAAAATATCTACATTCATCAACATATCAATTTATTATCCTGCCTCACGTTTCACTTATTCAAACATTCATTTCATACTTTTAAGCATGTATATGTATATTTACATATATGTAGGTGCATCACTACACCTTTTTTAAACTCATTCATTCATATTGATTTAACATTATCTAGTTTTGATGAGACTTTACAGTCACTTACACAACCAATATCATCAATAAAATCATAATTATAGTGTCCTCATTACAAGATAATAGCTATCAAAAGGGTCACTTGTTGATCTTTTCTCTCTTAGCATTTCATCTTAGAATTTCCTACTTCCCCAAGTTATCATTTTAACAAAATACTCAGACCCTTCATCATAGGGTTGTCCATGCAACCATGGTATTATTCAGTCTAGGAAAACATACTCCTTGACTTACTACCCTCTTACTTAGGAAGTATTGTCATGCTTTCAAGCATATAAGTATATATAAATATGTATTATGTGATAAGGATGAAGAGAGGAATCCAATGGATAGGTATCAAATAATGGGGCAGACAGGAACCATTTTTTCTTTTAAACTCATGCAAAGTTATACTCCGATCTGAATAATACTACAGTGTCGAAATAACCAAATTCTTAGTAGGAAAAATGTGTAGTAATTTCATAACCATAATGTAGGAGGCCAGGTTGCACTACAATATATCTTTTCTATTCCTTTTATGTATGTTTCCATCCCAAGGGTTAGGGTTTTAGGGTTCCTATAAACAAGGGTTTTCCCTGTGTTATATCTCTCTGATATACATGGAGGGTTGAACAATATTACTCATCCCAATATCTCAGGGAACCAACTAAGGAGGCTAGACCATACCCTTAGTCATACTACCTGATTACCCGAGTACTGGAGAGTAACTTCCTGAGTGTCATTCTTGGTTACATTATAACTATCAAGCGACCGATCGGTTCATCTATAGAGGGTTTTAGGATACCCAAGCGAGTCTGTATACAAGTGATGCCTGATTCACTACCACTCGAAGGGGTGCCAATATGGGTTACAAGGGTTTCCAACAATGTGAGATTAAATACCTCTTTTAGTTCCTACGTGTATGCTTCTCTGACCACAGATTTATGTGCTGAACAATAGATCACTGTAGTTGTAAGATGTCGGAACACGTCTCTACCTTGAAAAAATCAACCCACAATTACAGCCAAGGAAAGTGCTCTGATACCACTTGTTAGGTACCAGATCTATTATAATTGCAGAAAAACATAAATATTGTAGAGAATAACAACATAATGAAAAATTATAAGGAACCACAACACCAAAATAATACCATTATTGATAGGAAACAATGTTCACTTGCCTCTTCAAGGGGGAAAGCTCCAACAGAGCTGTGCTCTATTACAATAATTATCAAGAGAAGAACCTCTCATACCTCCTACTCTTATTTATACTAATTCTATCTTTTAAAGAACATTCTAGAGGAAGATCTTTCTAGAAGAGAAAACTTCTATTTGGTCTTCTTTCATTGAGTTGTTCACATTTATTAATTAGGCCTTATTAACTAATGTTGGCCTTTATTACATGGAAAATATATTATTCTACCTACATGAGAGGTTAGGGGGTTAGGTCCATAACATAGATTGACTGTCTCCATGAGATAGAAAGCTTTATCTTTTCCATTCCTAAAATTCTGAGATAGGAGTTGTAGGTCATATCTCAGTATTGAGGAGGAAGTCCAAACATGCCTTCCCCCTTCCGAATATCCCCCTGGTTTCCCAAGATGCCTCTATCGAAGAAGGATCTAACATATCCTTTTGACATTTGCAAAAATTCCACGGAAGGGGCGCTTGTATACGACTGAAGAAAAGGGAGGGATAGATGGAATTCATGATTCTCACTTACATCTCCTTGTTGCTGTCATTTTGGGAAAAACACATGACAGTTCACCCTGGCACAACTTCTAAAGTATGATGAGCAGATCATCATCAAAATTGGTTGAGATGGTGATTTTTGACTTACATCATAAGTATGTTATTATCAATGTATTTGTAATTAAACATCCAATTTGATCAGCACAACAAAACACGACAAAATCTTTGATAGGGACATCGCCACTGCAGTGGCACTTGTTTAGTTGGGTTTTTTGAATTCTTTCTTCTTACATGGTTTTTTTTTATTCTTTCTTCTTACGTGTTTACAATTGGTTTTTCTTTTGGTCAAAACATATGTGTAGGTTTTGGGTGATATATTTATGTATTTCTCTTGGTTACATTTTGAGATTAATATGTATTTTTTTTTCAAAGAATTAAAAAGGAAAAATGTCTCCATATTATTTGTGGACTTTTGAAATTGTAGAAAATTTGACTTCTCCCTACATATTACTTTTATACTAGAAATTAAGTTTAAGTTTATAAGGCTAATACTTTTATTCAAGATATAATACAACATATTTTTGTAAGTGGTTGTAACTCAATTGGTTGGGATGGGGAGTTTTCTCCTCCCCAACATCTCCTCCCTGACATGCTACTCCCTATTTCTTGGGGGATTACTCTAAACATAGTGAGCTTAACAATGTTTCGTAAAACAATCTTATTTCAAAAATGAAAAAGAATGGAATTACACAAACATTAACCATTGAAATGTAAATAAACCATACAATTAACCATTGAAATGTAAATAAACCATACAATTGCAACTTAGTAAAAAAAATTATTAGTATTAATGAAGTCACATTTTATAAATTAGTCTTAATTTTAATTACAAAACAATATGATTAAATCTACCAATTTTTTTTTTATATCTATCATATTAAATACTAAAAAAAAATATTAATATTAATGAAGTCCCAAGTTTTAAAAATTATTAAATCTTAATTTATATTATAAAATTTTCATATATAATAAACTAAATACTATGATTAAATTTACTCTATCAATAAATACTCATAATGAAAATATAAATATGAAAAAAAATAAATTAAAAGAATATTAAAAATCCAAACCAAAACTCAAAACACAATATAAAGGAAAAATGTTGTACAAATAAATTTGAAAGAATAGAAGAATGCCGAGACAAAAAGAAAAATAAGTAAATAAATATGACAAAACACAAAATGAATTTAATTTAAAACATATATTAAATAATCTAATACAATGAAATGAAGAAAAATAAAATTAAATGAATAGTCAATTTTATTTTTCGTTGTATAAATGTGAAAAAACATAAAAATTTTATTTTTATTTTAATTTAAAAAAAAAAAAAATTAGATAATCTAAAAGAAAATAAAAGTAAATGAATAACCAATTTTATTTTTCATTATTTTATCTATGAATAATGTGAAGAAACATAAAATTAATTTAATTAAAAATAAATAAAAATTAATAAATTAGATAATCTAAAAGAAAATAAAAGTAAATGAATAACCAGTTTTATTTTTCATTTATAAGAAACATAAAATTAATTTAATTAAAAATAAATAAAAATTAATAAATTAGATAATCTAAAAGAAAATAAAAGTAAATGAATAACCAGTTTTATTTTTCATTTATAAAAGTAAATGAATAATCTAGTGTGGCTCTTTGGGATCATTCATTTATCCACAACAAGGACATGCCTATCATCTATCACTCAAATGAGGGCTCTAGGTCTTGTGACCCCACCAATTTATCATGTAAAATCAAATGCATGTTCTTATTATATCTATATGCACTACATCACATTGTCCTTAATGTTTTCATGAGTGCAACCACAATCAAATTTCAGTTTCATCTCTCAACATTCTCATGCCAAAATATCTACCTTCATCAACATATCAATTTATTATCCCAAAGATGTGTTATAGACAACAATAAATGAGTTAAGGGTTCTCCCATCAGAAAACTTTCAGCCTAGCCGAATTAATTTCAAGGCCTCATTTCCTTCACACACTATAAGTTAACCAAACTCATTCATTTAAACACATTCAGTATTGTATATTTTATTTACTAGTTGTACTTATTTTCACAGTTGTCCTTTTAAGCATACAAGTCTATCTTATTATTCATAGTTTCATAGTGAGAGGCATATTAATCACTTTCTCCTTCTTTGCTTCTACCATCTATCCCTTTTGAGATTTTCCTGCTCGATTCCTTTGACAGTTTCAATCAAGTTTCATCTTGACTTTCTCAGTTAAATAAACATTGTCACAATATCAAGGCTCACTCATAATTTAATTATGAACCAGTTCCTTTTGCAATTTTCCCAACCGAAAATCAGATTGGTCACCATTCATTTGCATGTCTCCTTCGCATGCTATATAATTTAAAATATAATCTAGGATTCTTATATAAATAGGTTTTTCAACATGTTATTCAATTCTCAACAATCATTAAGGTTATAACTCTGTTCTCTTTAAAGATCTCTTTACACAATTCCTCCACAAAAACTTCTTCAACATGCAACTCTCTTGTTGCATATCCAAATGGTCTGACATGACCTCAATACCCTCATATTTTTCATCTCATATTATTACCTAATATTCCATGAGGAATTATCATTGTATATTGTGCACTCACACATGCACATTTATTCCATCAATTTGCATTCATTGTACATTAATCACATGTACGTTGGTGTACACCATAGGAACACTCTATTGTAAAATAAAGTGCAAGTGATTTTCTAACATAAATTGATTTCAATTTTCATTCTCTATATGATAAATTGTTTTCAATTTTCCATTTTCTTAATGGATGTTTATTTCGAAGAAATTCACTATTCATTTATTCTACTAAATATACAATTATAAAATAATAATATTTATTTAATTTATATGTTCATTAAATTTGGTGAACATTTATATAAAGCTCAGTTAATATTCTACTTTTTGAATATTTTGTGGATATGTTTTTTTTTATTTGTTTTACTCATAATTTGGTCAAATATTTAAAAGAAATGTTGAAATTGCATATAATAATTGTATAATAAAAGATTTTCTAAGTGCAAACTCCATTTATGCATTTGAAAAATGCAATTTAATAAATGGAAAATTGTAATTTTGCCAACAAATGCATAGCAATTCTGGTGAAAAGTACAATGTTTAGACTTATCATTTCTAATGGAGTGTAATTAATTCAACAAGATAACTTTGATTTGCACAAGTTTATATCATTGAAAGATATTTGATAGTAGTTGATGCCTATCACAAATGATTATAGTGGCCAAATATTTAGAAGAATTGCATATTTTAATTGTTGAGATGAGTGCAAAATTCATTTATGCATTCAAAAATACAATTTAAGAAATGAAAATTTGTAATTTCACCTATAAATATATAGCACATTATCACCAAAAGTAGAATGTTTAGACTTGTCCTTTCCAACGGTGTAATTAATTCTCCAAGATAACTTTGATTTGCAAGATTTTATATATTTGAAAGATATTTGATAGTAGTTGATGCCTATCACAAATTATTATTAGAAGAATTGCATAATAGAGGTTTTTATGAATGCAAAATCCATTTATGCATTCAAAAATGCAATTCAAGAAATGAAAAGTTGTAATTTTATCAACAAATACATCGCATATTATGTTGAAAAGTGGAATGTTTAAACTTGTTTTTTATAATGGAATGTAATTAATTCTCCAATATAACCTTGATTTGCACAATTTTAAATATTTTAAATATATTTAATGGTAGTTGATCCTATCACAAATTGTTATAATCTTGAATTATTTGACCTCATAATCTACACTATGAATTAAAAAAAATGTTAAAATGAATTACTTGGCCTAATCATAACAAAAAATTATTATTAATATTATTTTGTATGGTAAACAATAAATATATATTTTAATTAATTAATATACAAATTAAGATAATAATGATAAATTGTTTTGTTACTATTAAAAAATAATAAACAAAACAAAACGGATAATGAATAAACCACAATATTTTTGAAATGATTTTTCTTAAAAGAAAATGTTGCTTCAATTCAACTTAGACATTCCCATTTAGTTGGAGGTACATGTTCTCATTGTAATTCTAGAAATATTGTCTTGCAATTCTGGTTTCTCTCTTTCTTTTGAGACATGAGTGTTGTTGGAGTTACTTCACACACACCTAGGAATTATTTTTCCCAAGGTTATTCCTTGTTTATTAGTCATAATTAGTCATTATCCAGTCTCCTATATTTTAGGGGAGAATATTCCACCTGGAGAATATTCTCTTTCAATTGACACTTCAGTTTGACTAGTTGAGTTGAGTTTAGATGTTGCAATGGTTTTTCCACCATGAAACATTGGGATCATCACCAACTCACTACTCTTTTTTCAGTCAGTTAACTGAAGACTAGTTGACTAGTTAACTCAGCTAAGTGGCAGTTCATTCCCGTAACTGCCTGAGAGACTAGACTAGGTGGAAGTTTACTCTTGTAACTGTTGGTGTGTGTCCAGATCAATCTAGACCACAACTATGGCTCATTAGTTACTCATGTATCCTATATCTATTACAAATTATTCACTATTCAAGTGTGGAATACAGTTAATGAGAATTCTTCCATTCTTTCTCTCTTGCTTCTTCTTTCTCAATTTCTCTGTACAAATGTGTGTGGTATTTTCTAGCTAGATCTATTCTGTCCAGGTTCAACACATTTACATGGTATCAGAGCCGACATACTACTAAGAAAAAGCTACACCAAATCAAATTTTGTAGGTACAAAAGATTGAAGACAACAAAAAAGATGGATTATTCGTTGGAAATACTTTTCACGCCTCATAACTATTTGGAATGGAAGCCAAAAAATTTTATTCTGCTAAGATGCAAAGGCTTATACCAAATAACCACGGCAATGGAAGTAGAGCCTGATTTTGTCGATGAGAAGAATGATTTTCTCAATAGAAAATATATGGCCATAGGAAGTATTGACATGTCTGTTTCTCCCGAACTTTTCCATCAAGTATATGAAGAATCACAAGAATCAAATCCAAATGAATTATGGACCAGATTGGAGGTTCTATTGAGAATAAATATTATTGTGAAGATTTCATGCAAGAGGTCGAACAGATACAGCCAGAAGAGAAGCCATCAAAAGATCAAGTTTCTTATTATGAAGAGTCTTCTACAAAAGTTTTTGCAGAAATTTGTATTCCATTAATTGAAGATGATGTCTACTCCATTTAATATTTATTTTATGAAATTCATGTGGAAGATATATGGCATGCATCTCAGGAGTCACATGCAGAGACTTTTGCATGCAACATGCATGCATCTCAGAAGTCAAAAAGGGAGCTGCGCACATCAGATGTCATTATGATATTGTCTGAGAAACACTTGTAGAAAAAAATTGGATATTTGAATTTCTCTCGGGAAAATATCCAATTTAAAAAAAACAATCGTCCGAAACAGAGTCCGGAAAGTGAAGTTATGATCGTTTTAAAATCAACAAAATTTCAACATTTTTCTGGAAACGACCGCACGGTTTTCAAAATTTCATCCAAAATTTATTTGGATATTTTTCATTACAAGAAGATAAAGTGGATATGTGTGGACATATCAGTGGTTCATATACTTTATCAGATCCATGCAGACATCTACATCTTCAACAAATCATTCAACGAGCACAAACTTGCACAGTTGCGAGGTCTTCTTGGAGTGAAGGACAGGGTTGCTTAGCCACTGTTTTTTCTTCCTTCTCATTTTTTATTTTATGCATTGTAATTTGAGGGGGCGGGGGTGGGTTTCCCATGAGGTTTTCCCTCTTTCCTCATTTATTTCAGTGTATCTTTTGTATTTGGGTACCTAACATGGCCTCGTAACCGGGACCCATTCTTTATTTTCACCATAGTGATGTTCGGGGGGGGTGTTGGAGTTAATTCACACACACCTAGGATTTATTTTTCTTAAGGTTATTCCTTGTTTATTAGTCATAATTAGTCATTATCCAGTCTCCTATATATTAGGGGAGAATATTCCACCTGGAGAATATTCTCTTTCAGTTGACACTTCAGTTTGACTAGTTGAGTTGAGTTTAGATGTTGCATTGGTTTTGTCACCATACAACATTGGGATCATCACCAACTCACTACTCTTTGTTCAGTTAGTTAACTGAAGACTAATTGGCTAGTTAACTCAGCTAGGCAGCAGTTCACTCCCGTAATTGTTTGAGAGACTAGACTAGGTGGTAGTTTACTCTTGTAACTGTTGGTGTGTGTCCAGATCAATCTAGACCACCACTATGGCTCATTAGTTACTCATGTATCACATATATATTGTAAATTATTCACTCTTTGAGTGTGGAATATGGTTAATGAGAATTCTTCCATTCTTTCTATCTTGCTTCTTCTTTCTCAATTTCTCTCTACAAATGTGTGTAGTATTTTCTAGCTAGATCTATTCTGTACAGGTTCAACACATTTACAAGTATTCTAAAATATAAGGTAAGGATTTGTTTCTCCATTGTATAGTAGTAATGAAATTTTAGCTTCGAATTTAGTTGAAAGTATGTTTTCGTTATAATTTTAGAAATATTATTTTGAGGATAGTCACTTCCAATTTAAGTTCACATTCCCATTTAGTTGAAGGTATATTCTATAAAAATTATTTTGAGGATAGTCTCTATTTCAATTTAAGTTGATATTTCTATTTAGTTGGAAATATGCTTTCATTGTAATTTTAGAAATATTATTTTGTAATTTATGAGTTCTCTTTTTCTTTTGAGACATGAAAGTTCTAAAATATAATGAATTTTTTTTTTTTCCATCCTATAGTATTAAGGATAGGAAGAGCAAGAAACAAAGGGCTAAAGGAGTAATGGTGAAAGTATTTTCCATTTTAGGTTTACTACTTCTTGAGATCTTGTTTTCATATATTTGTTTTTATTATTTGAGTGTCTTTGTTATGTATCATTTTATTTTGAAGATGAACTTTTCACTTCTTTTGTTTATGTAATTGTTTCTTTGTTTTTGGTTAAGAAATTTGTTTAATTGTTTATTTGTTCTTGGTTAAGAAAGGGCATTATATGTCATCTAAAATAACATAGGTGGCTAAGAAAAATAATTCTAACATAACATAGGTGGTCTAACATAAAATAAGTGGCTAAGAAAAATAATTCTAACATAACATAGTAACATAACATAGGTGGATAGATGAGGTAATTGTTTCTTTGTTATTGGTTAAGAATATTTTTAAATTGTTTCTTTGTTTTTTAATAAAAAAGGGCATTCTATGCAATCTAACATAACATAGGTGGTTAAGAAAGGGCATTCTAGCATAATATAGGTGGATAGATGAGTTCCCTTTTATACATACATTTGTTGGGAACCCTTTTGCACATCATACTTTATAGTAAAATAGGATTTTTGTAAAGTGGTTTCTCATGTTTCTGCAATAGTAGGCACTTTTTGTTGCATCTAGTTCTTTGTAATAAAAAGGCTCTTCACATAGTGTTTTTTTTGTGACTAGGAAAATAATCCCTAATATTTTATCATGTTAGGGACCTAACCCTTCACGTAGGTAGAATAATATATTTCCATGTAATAAAGGTCAATATTAATAAGGCCTAGCAATAAGGAAGAATAAGTCCAATGTAAGAAGACTTAATAAAAGCTTCAACTTCTAGAAGGATTTTCCTCTAGATGGTTATTTTCATAGACATATTTAGTATAAATAGGTCGCAATAAGGAGGAATAAGTCCAATGTAAGAAGACCTAATAGAAGCTTCAACTTCTAGAAGGATCTTCCTCTAGATGATTATTTTCATAGACATATTTAATATAAATAAGAGTCGAGGATATGAGGACTTTTGTCTTGGATATTATTGTAATAGAGATCTCTTCTACTGGAGGTTGCCTCCTCGAAGAGGTAAGTGAACATTGTTCTCAGTAATCAAGGTGTTCTTTCTAGTATTATTCTGACATCATTTTGGTATTATTGTGTGTTGTTCTAGCTGTATTTTTTTTCATCTGCCATTTCTAGCTATTTATTTTTGGCCTACATACTTTTTATATATGGAATATTACAAGTGGTATCATAGCACATTCCTTGGCAGAAAATTGTGGGTTGATTTGTTTTAGTGTATAGATGTATTACAACATCTTTAAGCTACAAAGATATGTCGTTACGTGCATAAACCTATGGTTGGGGATTCATACACACAGGAAATACAAGTGGTACTTAAGCGCACATCTTTTGGCTAACCTTGTAACCCCTTTTGGTACCCCTTCGAGTGATAGTGCATCAGACAACACCTATATACAAATCGACCTAGATCTCTTGAAGCCCTCCATAGATAAATTGATCAGTTGCCTAACTGCTATAGTGACACCAAGAATAGCACTCGGGAATATACTCTCTAGTACCTGGGTAATCAGATAGTATGGATAAGGGAATGGTCTAGCCTCCTTAGTTTATGCCCTGAGATATTGGGCCGAGTAATACTGTTGGACCCTGCACGTATATCAGAGAGATATAGCAGAAGGAAAACACTTATCTGTAGAACCCTTGAATACCTAACCCTTGGGACAAAAACAAAAACAGAACAAACAATATCTATTGCAATGCAACTATGTCTCCTGCATCCAAGTTGCGAAATTACTACACATTTCTTCTTGTTAAGAATTTGGGAATTTCATTAGTACAATATTATTTCTCTTTCCATCCTTATTGCATTCATGCCTATCATTTTTCAACAATTGTTTTTCTTGTGGACTCAACCCCCTTCCAACACCCTTATTTGGGCTTTACCCCATTGCATTCAACTCGTCGCCCTGATCGTTGTGATACACTTCACCCATAACCCATTTTCTATGTGGTCCCACCTGCCCCTTTTCATGTTCCCTTGTCATCATGGCCCATACCCGTAGCCAAGACTTGGAAGCTCACTTCACTACCTTGCACTCTAATTTCACAGAAACCCAACAAGAAGTGTGACATCTCAGTTCCAATATTTCCACCATCAATAAAAATATGTATTCCTACATCGCCTCCTCAATCGCGGAACTCAAACAAGAGCTCAAACAAAACATTACTACCCAACTTTAATCTGTCACTACAATGATCTATGCCAAGCTCCATATCCCTGTAGATCTTCCCTTATCTGACCCCACCTTTGCATACCGAAGGTGAAACTTCCTCTCATTCCCATAATTTTCAACCCCATCACTTTCAATGTGACCTACGCCTTCCACGTGTGGATGTGACCAAATTTGATGGATTGGATCCCACTGGCTAGGTAACTCAAATGGAACATTATTTCTCTTTGTATGGCATTACGGATGAGTTGGCCAAAGTCCAGTATGGTGTTCTCCATCTAGATCAAGAACATTGGAAATGGTGGCAATGGAGAAAAAATGTCCACCAAGGGTATGTGGCTTGGACACACTTTGTGGCAGAGATTTATGAACACTTTAACACTAACACCAACCATTTAGGTCATTTGACAAATTTGAAACAATATAGCACCGTGGAAGACTTTATAGTTTCTTTTGAGAGACTGGATTTTCATATAGAGGGCATGTCTGATGCTTTTTTCCGAGAATGTTTTATCAATGGACTCAAGGATGATATTCGTGCTTATGTCCTCATGGATCGACCTTAGAGTTGGGTGGACTCTACTAAAAGAGATAAGGAAGCACAATAGGTTGTCTCTTATCAAAATAAAAAACCATCCTTTATTCCTCGCACTAAACGAGTAACTCCCACTCCTCCTTCTACTCCACTAAAGATCCATAAATTGACCAGGGCCAAAATGGCTAAACGCCAACTCAAAGGCCTTTTTTATAATTGTGATGAAAAATATTTTCCTGGACACAAGTGTAAGGAACAAAATATTTTGATGGACCTCTCGTAGGATGTTTCGGAAGAGGATGTTAAGGCTCCCCTTGTGTCTGTTTCACCTGAACCCACTGACATAACCCCTCCCTCAGACCGTCCTGAAGTAGAGCCGGTCATTTCCCTAAATGCTCTCACTAGCTTCTCTGCTCCCCAAACCCTCAAGCTAATTGGTTAAATCAAGCATAGGAAGGTCATCATTCTTGTTGATAGTGGAAGCACCCATAATTTTATTCATCGACACATTGCCCAAGAAAATGATTGTTATATCCGTGCAGTCAATAATTTCCAAATCATGATTGCCAATGGTGGGTCCATGAAATGTGGAGGGCATTGTGAAAATGTGCGTCTCCAAATTGGTGAATACCACCTGAAATATCATATGTTTTCTATCAACATGGGCATTGTGACATTGTGTTGGGTGAAAAATGGCTAAGGAATTTGGGTCCCATTCTCATGGATTTTAAGGAATTAACCATGCAATTCGACCAGGAGGGCCAACAATATAAGTTCCAAGGCATCATCGTCAGTTCCTTGGAGATAATTAGTTCCCATCGCATGGAAAATCTACTCAAAAAGGGTCATTATGGCATTATTTCCCAACTCTATGCCATACAAGCAACTGAGACACCCTCTATGTCACAGGACCTCCAATCCATCCTCTCTGAACATCAAGTGGTTTTTTCCAGTCCCCAAGGACTCCCTCCTTCCCATGGTGTTCATGTTCATTCCATTCCCCTTGTCCCAGGAATCATTCCTCCCAATATTCGTCCCTATCGTTACCCCTTTTCCCAAAAAAATGAAATTGAGAAAATGGTTCAAGAATTGCTCAACACAGGTTTTATCCACCCTAGTACGAGCCCCTACTCTTATCTTATGGTCATGGTCCTTAAGAAAGAATTTCATTGGTGCATGTGTCCTTACTTATGCGCCCTCAAAAAACTCACCATTAAAGACAAATTTCCCATTCCTATCATTGATGACCCCTTGGATGAATTAAGTGTCACCCAGTTCTTTACTAAACTTGATCTTCATTATGGCTACCACCAGATCCGTATGAAAGAGGAAGACATTCCTAAGACTTCCTTTAGAACTCATGAGGGCCACTATGAGTTTTTGGTCATGCCCTTTGGCTTGTGTAATGCTCCTTCCACTTTCCAAAGCCTTATGAATCATTTCTTCCATCCTATTCTCCATCATTTTGTCTTAGTTTGATTTGATAATATCCTCATCTACATGAAACTTGGACAACCCATCTTGCTCATGTGGATTGAGTTCTCCATCTACTCTCTCAACACAAAATTTTCCTCAAACAATCTAAATGTGCTTTTGGCACCTCGGAAGTCGAGTACTTGGGTCATCTTGTTGGCAAGGCTGGCATCAGGGTGGATCCTAAAAAGATTGAAGCTATGCAAGATTGGCCTGACCCAAATACTCTCAAAATCTTGTGGGTATTTCTGGGTTTAATAGGTTATTATCACAAGTTTTTTAAGAATTATGGAAAGATTGTGGCTCCTCTCACTGCACTCCTTAATAATTATTCTTTCACTTGGACTCCAGCAGTTGTTCAGGCTTTTCAAACCTTGAAGATGGCCATGTGCACCACTCCATCCCTGGCCCTTCCTGATTTCACAAATACCTTTTTCCTGGAATGTGATGCTTCCAGGAAATCAAACAACTGTTCGAGAGAAATTTGGGAAAATCAATCTATGAAAAGGAAATTTTGGATATTTTGCATATTGTGGATCTTTGACTCCCTTATCTATTGGGGAAAATTTTCCAAATTAAGATAGATCATCAAAGCCTCAAGTATTTTCTGGAACAATGCCTTTCCTCCCTCGAGAAACAAAAATGGGTGACTAAGCTCTTTGGATATGACTATGATATCATTTACAAGAAAGGAAAAGACAATGTGGTTGCTAATGCACTTTCCAGAAAATATGAATATGAAGGGTCCATTTTTTCTCTCTCCTTCATTGTACCAGATTGGCTCCAAGTTATTCACCAAGAATGGCTACACGATCCCAAAAGTTCGCATTTGATACAACAATTCCAGTCCAATTCTCAAGTTTCCCCAGGGTACTCTTGGCTCAACTATGAGCTTCGATACAAAGGTCATTTTTATTTAAGTAAACAAACAAAACTTAAAACCACGGTACTTTCTGAGCTTCATGCTACACCCACAGCTGGGCACTCTAGGTTTACCAAAACCTATGACAAGTCCAAACGTTCTTTTTTCTGGGATGGTATGAAACAGGACATTCATAATTTTGTGGTTGAATGTGATGTGTGTCAACACAACAAGGGAGAAACAGTCAAATCTCCTGGCACACTACAACTGCTTCCGATTCCACCTACTATTTGGTAGGATATCTCTATGGATTTTATTGTAGGCTTACCTAAATCAAGCAATAAATCAATCATCATGGTGGTAGTTAATCATCTTTCCAAGTATGCTCATTTATGTGCTCTTCAACACCCATTTACAACATCCATTGTTGCTCAACTTTTCATGGATCATGTCTTCAAGCTTCATGGCATACCACATTCTATTGTCTCTGATCATGACCCAACTTTCACCAGTAATTTTTGGCAAGAAATGTTCAAGCTACAAGGCACCCAATTGTATCTCAGCACAACTTATCATCCCCCGACTGATGGTCAAAATGAAATTGTCAACAAGTGTTTGGAAACATATTTGAGGTGTTTTTCATCGGAAAGAAAAAAGCAATGGGCTCAATGGTTACCACTAGTTGAATGGTGGTACAACACTTTGTACCATAAAGCTACCCACGTGACTCCTTTTGAAGCGATATATGGACAAAATCCACCTTCAGTTCTCTCATATTTTCTAGGTGTCTCGAAGGTCCAGGCAGTTGACCAAACACGTACAGTTCGAGAGGCTATTCTTTGTACCCTCAAAGAGAATTTGGTCATGGCCTAGAATTGCATGACACAACAAGTAGATCAAGGTTTCTTTGAATGTCAATTTGTAGAAGGGCATCAGGGGTTTCTTCTACTGCAACCTTACAAGAAAAAATCCCTCAAGGTTGATCATTGTCAAAAACCGGTGCCCAAATTTTATGGTCCTTATACCGTTCTCAAGCATGTGGGACAGGTGGCCTATCAGTTATCTTTCCCCAGTTATTCTAAGATTCATCTTATTTTTCATGTTTCCTGCTTAAATAAGGTGATTGGAACTAAGTGCCAAACTCAAACCATCCTTCCCGAGTTGGACGAAGAAGCCTCCATTTGGCTACAACCACAAGAATTTTTGGACCAACGTAAGCGTTGGCTATGTCAGTGAACCATTAAGGAAGTGTTAGTCTAGTGGAAAGATACAACTCCAACAGATGCCACTTGGGAACCAACTACCATTCTCCAACAATTTCCCCATCTCTAGCCTTGAGGGGAAGGTTGTTTTTAAGGGGGAGGACATGTTAGGGACCTAACCCCTCACGTAGGTGGAATAATACTTTTCCATGTAATAAAGGTCAATATTGATAAGGCCTGGCAATAAGGAAGAATAAGTCCAATGTAAGAATACCTAATAGAAGCTTCCACTTCTAGAAGGATCTTCCTCTAGATGGTTATTTTGATAGACATATTTAGTATAAATAGGAGTTGAGGGTATGAGAACTTTTGTCTTGGATATTATCGTAATAGAACTCTTCTCTGTTGGAGGTTTCCCCCTTGAAAAGGCAAGTGAACATTATTCTCAGTAATCAATATGTTCTTTCAAGTATTATTCTGGCATCATTTTAGTATTATTGTGGTGTTGTCCTAGTTATATTGTTGTTCATCTATCATTTCTAACTATTTATTTATGTTCTGCATACTTTTATGTTATGAAATATTACATAACATTCCATAACATAAGTGGCTAAGAAAGGGTATTCTAACATAATATAGGTGGATAGATGAGTTCTCTTTTATACATACACATACATTTGTTTGGAACCCTTTTGCACATCATACTTTGTAGTAAAATAGGATTTTTGTAAAGTGTTTTTTCATGTTTCTGCAATAGTGGGCACTTTTTTGTTGCATCTAGTTCTTTGTAATAAAAAGGTTGTTCACCTAGTGTTTTTCTTGTGACTAGGAAAACAATCCCTAATAGTTTATCATGACTAGGAAAACAATATATAATGACACACCTATTTCATATGTTTTGATTTGTGGCTAAGAAAAACATTTTTAAGTATGGTTATGTTAAGTTGTATTGTAAAAGTAGAATATACTTTGAAATATATATATATATATATATATATA
>JZKD02S2420854.1:972046-989838 GCA_000966675.3 Picea glauca
AAAGATTCGATAGGCTAGATCTTCTACCATTGGCTTTCGAAGGTTGAACAGATCAACCTCTTGGTTTAACTTTACGATAGCTAGAATTCAGAATCTGGAGATTCAAAGGAAAGAACATTCCTCATTAATTGAACTCCTGCTCCACTCATATTGTTCACAGGAATTTGG
Source organism: Picea glauca (assembly GCA_000966675.3). Taxonomy (NCBI): domain Eukaryota; kingdom Viridiplantae; phylum Streptophyta; class Pinopsida; order Pinales; family Pinaceae; genus Picea; species Picea glauca. The sequence goes on from JZKD02S2420854.1 coordinate 972,215, forward strand.
CCATGAACTTACAGGTTATCGATATATGCATTCAAGAGAACATAACCAACATGAAATTACCAAGTTTATAGGGAATTACATAACATTCATCAGTGCCATCCCTCACAACGCTCCGGTCATGAACCATACAATCTCATGCAGTGCACAACATGCATAATCATTCAAACATTTGAACGTACAAGGTGTGAGTAAATACTTATACATTTATAACTGCGAACCAAGACAAACGTAATGAGGGTGTGCGTTTGTCCACCTAACTATAGGCGTTGTTGCACTATGTTCTCTATAACATGCCACCTCATGCTAGACCATGATACCAAAACTTAAGCTCCTAAGGAAAAATTTGGGTTAGGTGTGAAGGCCACTCTCCTACACAAGTAGTCAACAACATAAATTCAATTTCATCCACCAAGTTAGGGCCTCCACGAGTTTTCCCAGTTGCCTTCTCAGCAGGATAACCTTTGCACACTAAAGTCCCTTTATTGTTACACAATCCCTCAATGCTCTCCTTTCTCACTGTGAGTTTCCTATTCCACAAGCAATGGAGCAAGTCAAGTTAGGGTTTCTTCCTAGTCATAATTCAACAAGTAGCTTTACTCTACCAATCTCCCTTCTCTCCTTTTCCGATTCCTCCTCCTCCTCAACTCCCCTTTTCTTTTACCATGTCAGAACTCTCTTCCTTCTCCCCAAAGGTTCACAAATTCTCTTCAATGTGTTAGAGGAGTTCATGGGTCAATCCTAAAAAATGAGGTGGGTACTATGTTGTACATTGGCTGACATTCCTCAGTCAACTTAGCCAGTCTCCCATACTTCCATTCATGGTGGGTGGTTGGTTTCCCAACTACCCACTCCCTTCATTGACTGGATTTTTTAAAAAGGGAAAAGAGGGAAAAGTATCTTCAAACATGAATTTTGGCAAAGAGGGAACTATGGCTCTTACGCAAGATAATATTTTCCCCCTCATTGGTTTCCACTCATAATAGTGTGGCCTGTATTGGTGCTCCACCCTTCAGTGAACTGTCCAACAAGCTTTCATTAAAAAAATATATCTACATAGTTTGAACATGTCCATTCTAGTCTTATAATAGATAAATATCCAAGTCGCAACTCATGGTGACATTAAGTCATATTTTTAATTACAGACTGAGGGAAAACAGGGTATTACAAACTGAGTCAGGGAAAAGATGAGAGTGTTCATGGTAATTCCAGCTCTTTTAAAGGGAGGTTCAAACATTGATAGCCTGGAAATGATGAATGCAACAACAATTATGGATGTTTCAAGGTCAAGGCTTCTTATTCTAGTTCACAGACGTAGGAAGAACAAATCAAGGAAGAACCAAGGGCACGTGGGAGACTCTAGAATCTTGGGACCTATCCCTCCTCTCCGCTCTTAGGTCCATCACACAAGTTTGTGGGTTAGTTCTGATTTCTTTCCAGTTTCCTACTTAGTCCCCGATTTCAATCTTGTTCTAGTCTTTTTGCTTGTTCGGTGCCTTGTTTCATCTGGTTTCATTAATTTTATCAAGGGAAAGGATTTCAATCCACACCAAGACGGATTCTCTTTGGGAGGATTTGGTCTAGTTTTAACTCTAAGGAAGGGACATCAATCGATGTTTTCTAAGAATTTTTTTTCTCAACCCTCTATTTATCTATGTAGTCTCATAATCTATGACCTGGGGAAAGGCTCTGCTCCGATGTTCATTCATAACCACTCATCTTCCCTCATCTATAACATCCCTAGTTCTAATCCCCATGAATTATAATGTGATTGTATAAATGTGAATTAGGTTGGTGAGTCGATGTGTTGGGGCGAAAAGCCCATATTGATTTAATGTGGTCAGGGGTCGATTTGCATATTATGAACATTGAAATAATTAATAAAAGTAACAATCGTTGGCTACGATACAAAAGAGATGAAGAATGACAGGGGGCTATGATTCCACAAGAGAGAGGGGTTTAAGGGGGAATTATTCATGGGTATTAATCCAACCCACATTCTTCAAATTATTGTCTTTGTGTATAACCTTCTATTTGTCAATTGAGCGTGTGATAGGCCAATCATTAAACTCATGTAAAAGGGTGGGTGTAAGTAGTCACATCCCATAGTTATTGGAGAGAATGGGTTGAGGTACAATCATCCTTGAGAAGAGTGTGAGTCAAGCAAGAAAGGAAGAAGAGTAAATTCGTATGCAAAAAAGGGGACAATTTTTACATGCAGATTTTGGGTAGCAAATAAGGGAGAGGGTTGGGAAGAGGCCCAACCATGGTATACTTGAAGGAAGCCATTGTTTGGTTGTTTTTTTATGCCGAGATAGAGGCCAGTGTGTCGGTAAATCATGCTATAATCCTGTGGTGTGATTTCCTGTTGAGGAAATATCTCAGAGCCTTGTGAAGGATATTGTGAGAAAACATAAAACAATTGAGATTTCCTAGAGTTCTCAGTCGAGTGATTCTTGAACAACAGAATGAAATAGCGGCCCTGATAAATGAATGGTATAGCCCGAGGGAGTGTGAGCAGTGAAGGGGGCACATTCCTTGGGTAGTGCAGGTTGTGGGGAAAAGAGAGAGCTAGAGGTTTGGAACTATCGTGAGACTGGAACCTGGGTTTAGGGATGCTTTGTGTGGAGAGTGGATAGCTAGTGGTTCGGATCTCCGTGTGGACTCATACCCTCAGCTTGGGGGTGGCTTGTTGATGAGAGAAAATGATCAATAGTGCCTATGGTTGGGAGGTTCATCCTTCGTTTGCATCCAATTGGTTAATAATTAACAGATAAGTGTTTATGTTATGTTCTTATGTTAAAATCTGTTGTGTAAATAATTTATATGAATGTTGTGTGTTTTTTGTTTCTTGAACAATTGTATTCATGTTTAATATACATTGTTAGATGCATTTAGAACTATGGTATCAGTCAAATGGTCAAATATGTGTGTGATCTGCGACTAGTAAACTACAAGAATTTGATTAACAGTAAATCTTAATAATTTAATGAGTTTTCACATGTAATGTTGCTCAGTTGGGCGCTAGGTACGTTACATCATCCCTTTTCGCCTGCAATGTGGACCTCCATCTAGTAAATCCTCATGTTTTCATTTCCTTTTAGAAATCACCAAGCCAACAAACGTGGTGGAGTTTCTCTCTATTGACAACCCTAAGACAAACAAGAGGAGAACTCAGAGAAAAACTAGATTTACCCGCCATAATATTAACCTCAACTATCTTACTCATTACATGACAATAACTAAAAGGGAAGCCATCAAGGATGAAATTCTCTTTCATGAGAATTTCTTTCCATAGGTCACAACTATAGGCTATGATATTAGACAAAAAAGGAAACGAGTCCCAAAGAATCAAATTGAGGAAGACTATAAAGATTGGATATTGAACTTTGGTTTTTCGAGCACCTCGGGCACTAAAATATTTAGAATTATTGAGTTTTGTTGTCTTGCCAAATCCTTCATTGCTCAAGTTTTAAAAGAAAGAGGTACTTAGAATCAAGCCATCCTCAACAAACTTGATCTTGAGGACAAGAATTTGGAGTCAATGTTTAAAGTGGTGTTCAATGTCAAAATAGTGGTGTATGATTTGCATGAAGTGACAAGGAGGATTTAGATGAGGTTGGGGGTACCCTTGAATCAAACATAACTCCTTCCAACCCAATAATTATCAAGGAAAATAATGTGCTTGAAGCCCATATGCAAGTAGAGGTGTCCTAGACATCTGCTTTGCTAGGCCTGTTAGGCCGTTTCAAATCTGTTCACCATCATTTTTTAGCCATAGGCTATTGATGTTTCTTATGTTTTTATCCTTACACTATTGATTCATCTTATGTTTTTAGTTCTATTATATATTTGGTGTCTGATTTGCATGAAGTGACAAGGAGGAATTAGATGAGGCTGGGGGGACCCTTGAATCAAAGGGAACTCCTTCCAACCCAATTATTATTGAGGAGAATCATGTGCTTGAAGCCCATATGCAAGTAGAGGTGCCTTAGACATCTACTTTGCTAGGCCTGTTAGGCCAATTCAAATTTGTTCACTATCATTTTTTAGCCTTAGGCTATTGATTTTTCTTACGTTTTTTATCCTTATACTATTGATGTGTCTTATGTTTTTAGTTCTATTATATATTTCACTAGTAGCACATGGCAGGCTTATGATAACTAGTAATAGTTTTGAACTAATAAAACAAACAATAATGATGGTTTTTTTACTCTATGCAGTCTAGTTTCCATCATGGCAAGGCACAAAAAGCTATGGTTATACTCGTTTTTGTAAGATATTCATATAAATATCTTCCAAGTTAAAAAAAAAAAATGTTAACAACAATTAAATATAAATATAAATTGTATAAAATGTTTATGATAACATATATTTTTTTGAATGATTAACATGATTGTATGTTAAATTTTGTTTCAAAATATACTTGGAACATCTTAAAAGGAGTTGTAGAAAAATTCCTTTAAAGAGGTCGATTTGGTGGATTAGCAAAATTAGTTAGACTATAATATATATAATATATAAAAAAGATTGAAAAAAAAGACCTTTGTGATACAAGGAATTAGTAACATGATGAAATATTGATATAGATTATCATGATTTAGTTATAAAATCAGTTGAATGGGTTGAACAATGATTGATATTGTTACAACATACTAAGAAGATTGAAAAAAAAGACCTTAGTGATACAAGGAATTAGTAACATGATGAAATATTGATATAGATTATCATGATTTAGTTATAAAATCAGTTGAATGGGTTGAACAATGATTGATATTGTTACAACATACTAAGAATTCTTCAAAGAGGTTGAGTCCGTGGATTGGCAAGATTATCAAGATCATGAGTATATAAAAAAAACTTTTTTGATAGATGGGATTAGTAATATGATGAGATGTTGATTCTTTTGATTTATTTATAACATAAACTCAATGAGTTCAACAATATTTGATATTACTATAACATAGTAAGAAGAAAGATCACGAAAATGTTGATGCTCTTCTAAATGGGTGGGGATTGTAATATCTCATTTTACCAAAAACATATAATATTCTACCTACATAGATATTTTTCTATATATATTTAAGTTTTTTTAGTTTTTGAAGTCTAAAAGGTATATTAATAGTTGCCAATATTCCTACTTGAAATCTAAGACAAAGGCTACACTAGAGAATGCTCATTATTAATCGTTTTGATATTTTATTAATTAGTGGAAATACTAAAATAAAACTATTAAAATGTAAGCACAAAATAATAATACAAAATATAATTTGGATGGTAAATAGTTGACCTTATCACATGTTAAAAAAAAACTCTTTGCGAAAACATGTTGGATATATACCACTAAGTCATTGGCATTCACAGCTTAACAAAAGCCAAAGCCATGCCTTTTGGTCGTTCCAACTTTATTATGGAATATTCTTCTTAGTCTTATCAAACTAATCCATGATTTTAGTAGTTATGTTGCTAAGAGGATACAATTTTCAAGATGTTGGAAATCTATAGATGTTAAATATATGAATCATAGATGTTAAAGTATATGACACAAGAGGGTTGCTTACATCAACATAAAACATAAAATTAGTGTTGACACCTTAATCCATGAAGGTTGCTTCCATCGTCATAAAAAAAATACGTTTCAAGATCTTAATTCATGTGAGATAATACAAAGTTTAAATTTGCACCAATAATAATAAAAAATTCTGGTTTATATTTTATTATTGTTATTTATCTTAGATAATGTGACATTCTTTTAGATTGTATGTGAGAGAAAGTAATAATCTCCCAACTTTCATCTTAATTGTATCATAACTACTTAACATAAGGTGTACTTATCAATTAAAGTAATTCATTGAGATTTATATTTTTTTAATTATTATTTAGGTTAGATAATGTTACGTTTTAAATTATTAATTTTTAGAATTTCACTTTAGTTGTATTATTAACTAAACTAAAGTAATTTATTGAAATTTATATTTTTTTATTATTATTTAGGTTAGATAATGTTATATTTTTCTAAATTGTGTTTAAGAGAAATTACTAATTTTTAGAATTTCACTTTAGTTATACGATAGCTTTTTAGCACATTTTTTTAATCTAAAACCATATTTTTTATATTTCTAATTATAAACAGTACAAGTGCAAACAATCCAGTGAGAGTTTGCCAATACAGAAATCAGATCCCTCATTGGTCATAGCTATATGTTCAGACACATCTAGACAATTATGCCAAACATCAAGAAAACCAAACTGATAAACACAGTCTGGTGAGAGTATGCTAAAACGGGAACCAGAGCCCTCACCGATAATAACTATATGTTCAACCAACCAAACAATTTTTCCAACCATCAAGAAAACAAAGTGACTAAAGTTAGGTTTGGCTCAAAACGAGGCCTGTCTAGACTTCTACCATCTAAAAACAAGGTTGATTATTCATCTAGAACCACCCTAGAAATATGACACCAAAGAAAAAAGAGAACGGAGCAGAACCTGTAGAGTCAAGTTTTGAATTTTTCTAGAGTCTCGAGATGGCCCTCCAATGTTTTTACTTCACCAACCACCTCGCTTGGATTCTCTTCCTCCTTGACCTAGATGGGGCACTCACATGATCTTGGCAACATTGTGTCTCTAGAGGTACTTGGAGAGTTTTCATGGTTTTGAACCTCTTGCTTGACCCAAAATTTAATTTTGAATTGAGAACGACAAAAGAGTTTGAATTTACCTTTCAACATTTTAATTTCCTAGAGGGTGTTGTCATTGTCCTTTTTGAATTTCTCAACAACTTGTGCAACCATAGCCTTCACAATCTAGTGGGATTCTTTCAATTTGAAGTACTTTGTTTCCTTGGTTCTTGAAGACTGTGGATCCTCAACCCGGGCTTTGACTTATCTAACAATGTCTACTTTAGAGGTGGTGTGTCATTGATTCCAAACCACTTCCTCTATTTATGCATCTATTTGTTTCTCCTCATTGGAGCAAAGGTACTTAAACCTCGTCCCATCCATCCAAGATGGCCTTGCTACCTTGGTGCGATTGACCAGGTCTTGGGAGGAAGAGGCCTCCTTTTATTTCTCTTTCTAACTCGTTTCCCTTGATCCTTTTCTGTCCATCCTGCATCTCTTTCTCATAACGACTGAGACTAACCTGAGACTCCCTTTCTTGTTGTTCCTCATTCTCTGTAACTTCCACCATAAACCTGACCTTTTGTTCTTTTTGCCTCATCTCTGAGTAGGATATGTGAAGTACAATTATTCCTGCTAATGACCACTTCCACCTATGTTTCCCCATTTTAACCATGTTGGGGAAAGATGCCACGATAAGTCCTTATCGGGCTTCCACTTCCACAACCCGTCCCAAAGTCCTTGAATTTTGGGTTCCCTCTTCTAGCCAAGATTGTCCAATCCACTCAAATTTTTCAATGTTGAGCCAATACATTGGTCATCCCTCTTGAAATACCTCTACATCTCAAGTCCAGCGGGGTAGGGTCTTTTCATTAATTCTTCCAAAGGATTCACCCAAGAGTTTGATGCACTCACAGTACTTCCACCTTGCTTCCCATAACTAAACTTCATTCCACATATCGTGTTCCCAACATCATTCTATGCTCGTCGCATGCTACATTGATTGTTACTCTCATTCACATGAATTCAATAATTCCCCTCAAGTGCTAATGAAACCACATGTTCCTTCCAAGGCTTGGTTGCATCATTCATACCATCAATTCTCTAAGTTGGTGTCTTCGACACGACTATCAACAGTCCCATCATAATGGTTCCTCCTTATCGATGGATTAATACCACGTCAATCCGGGCCACTTACCTTCTCTTCCAAGGCTCCAAGTGTCTCAATTGTCTTGTCAGATATCCAGGTGGTTGGCTTGATCCCGAATTATGGCACCCCATTCAGGAGGATAGTTTGTTAGCACTAAGATGGTATTTATAATGCATATTTACTAGGAAGAAAAACGCTTTGCATTTTTTCATATATATATAAATTATTATAAAAATACATGTGCTCAACTCCTATTCTTGTTGAATTTCTATCTTCATTAAATTTAGTGAACATTTATATGAAGTGTAGTCTAAACATTCTATTTTTTGAATTTTTTTCGAACACATTTTTCCAACAAGTTTTTCCCATAATTTAGTCAAAAGTTTAGAAGAATCATTGGAATTGAATATCAATGGTTGAGATTGCACAATAGGGGTTTTCCAAAGTGCGAAATCCATTTATGCATTCAAAAATACAATTTAAGAAATGGAAAATTGTAATTTCACCAAAAAATACATAACCAAATTCTAATGCTGAAAAAAATCCAAAAAATAGAATATTTAGACTTGTCCTTTATATAATAGAGTGTAATTAATTCTCCGTGATAACTTTGATTTCCTTAATTGTATATATTTGAAGATATTTAACAATAGTTGATTCCTATGAAAAATGATTATAGTTTTGAAGTAGTTGACTTAATAATCCAACATTATAAATTAAATAAAAATATATATTAAATCCAACACCATAAAAACAATCATTATTATTATTGTGCGTGATAAACGATAAATTTATTTTATAATCAGTAAATAAACCAATTAGATAGTAATAGTAAATGGTTTTGTTACCATAACAAATAATAAACAGAACTAGCCATTGCTACGATATATCCCTAGCTACCTTCCCTTCTGCAACTTGGCCTCTTGGCTGCTATTGTTTCTCTCCCTCCTGGCCACTTCAACATTCATTCGCAACGGATCTGGATCCATTCCTTGCAACAATTATCCTTAGCCACGTGTGTCTTCTTATTCTAGTCATGTGGGTAGTGCCTCAATTTCTTTCAGTGAGGCTATTAAATCTTAGATCTCAGCGTGTTCTTCCCCCTTTGCCCCATTTTTGGTTCAAGAAGCCCCAACAATTTCTCTTCTCATGGGTCAGGAAGCTGAAGATGAAGAAGATTATTTTCATGCAAATGTTTTAATTTGTCAGTTTAATGGGATTTGGTCGCATCTTGTGGATCTCAATGGTTGGATATCATCCCATTGGAATTCTATGATTAAGGAAGATTTGTTCATTCACCCCTATCTGAAGGGTTTTTTCATTGTCAAGTTTGATCTTACAAAAGTTAGCAATATGATCCTTGACTCTTTCCCCTGGTTTTGAGGAAACTCGGGTTTTTGTATGATGTCTTGGACTCCTTGATTCAATCTTGTGACTGTTATTATCTCTTTTGCTCCAATTTGGGTTAGACTTATGAATCTTCCCTTTCATTTCTAGGGTGAAACTTCTCTTAAAGATATTGGATCAGCATTAGGGAAGTTTTATTTTCAAGTGAAGAAACTATAAATCATAGCATCACCTTATATGCTAGAATTTGCGTGCAAATGGATTTTAGTAAAGGGTTAAGAGAAAAAAAATATTTTTTCCTACAAAAACTACTCGGATACCGAAAAGGTAGACTATGAAAGAATCTCCATGCAATCGAGGGCTTCTTTTGAAACATGGCACATAACAACTCAATGCACTAAGGGAAATAGAAAGGTTTGGAAGAAAATCTAACATCTAGTTCCACTGAGAACATTTTATATTGAATTATTCTTTGAGGACACTTGCGAGCAAGTGATCCGGTTATGATACATTATGATTTTGTCTTGATTATGAGTTATATTATGATGTCATTATGATTATATGTTAGAGTCTAGATGTATACATGCATCAATAGGTATTATTATGAATTTCCATGAGTGTGCAGGATACATGATAGGTTGAGGATGAAAATGGCATCAACGGACTTCTTTGGACTCCGGAATGAGTCAGGGAGTGGACTTGTATTTGGTTTAAGTTTGAGTATTGATTTACATGTATATATGATGCTTTGAATATGGATGTTATGTATATGGATTATTGAAATGTTTTTTTTCAGTGGATGTAGGCTCGACGATGCTTTCTAATCTGAATCACATAAGGAGTAAAGGGGTCATGCACATAAACTAGACAATTGAGGGAGAGGTGTGACAACGTCCCTGCCACAACATACTAGCACTCTCACCGTGACTTGAATGCATGTTTAATGATTACCTCATTCCAAGAGGTTCACGATGTTGTGAGGGAAGACTGAAACAATCACTCATGAATAATTCTAAGGGGTGCGCAATGAGGTAGAATCCTTATTTATTAGACAACCCTTAGTCTCTCACAAGGTCGATCGAGTGTAGTGTTGACTCCAAGTGTTAGACAAACTTCCAAACTAGTCAAAATCAAGCGGCACCCTTGGAGCATGGAAGTGTATTTTGAAGGGCACATTGCGTAATTAATTTTTGAGTCAATAAAAATCTATAGGGTCTACAAAATAAAAATAAAATACTTAGAATTTGATAGAAAAGAGCATGGAAATGATTATTAAAATTAAAAACAAGAAATTTCAAAGAGTATTAGTCTAAAAGAGGTTTGTTTTAGTAAAACAAAAAAAGGGAATAAAAGGATCTAGAACAATAAGCAAAGTAAATGAAGTAATAATAATAAACGTTAAGTAGATGCCCATGCATGCATGAAAATAATAAAATGGATTTATAAATAAAAAAAAACTAAAACATGAGAGAATAGGTGGTTCACATAGGAAAACATATTGAGTCATTCTACCACTAATACTAACTAAAAGAAGACTTCTTTAACCCAACCCAAACTAAAATCTAGTTAGGGGACACAAAATAAATGAGGGATTGGGGAACTAAGAGACAACTAAGAGGAAAAATAGGAACACATTAGGGAATGTGAGGGAAAAAGGATTTTAAATCAAATAAAGAGAAAAATTACTTGTGCAACTTGGGGAGAGTGTGACACTTGTAGTGGGTGAATAATCATTTAATTAAATTATTAAAAATCAATTATTTGTGCATGAGGACATGTGTCATTGGAAATTTTTCTATAAAAGAAATGGAGAGAAAGGGATGTAACTTTTGTTAGTATTGTTATGCTGCAAAAAGTTTTCTTGACTAATTTTCACTTGTGATAGTTGGGATTCCAATACTTGTGTAAAGACTGGAAGCTCTTCCTTGCGAGGGAAGGTTTTGTTTCTATTGATTTCTGGTTTATGTGTGTGGCCCCTTTGCGGCTTGGAGGGCTAAGGGGGAAGAAGAATACCTCTAGCATTGGCTGGGAGGTACCGGTGAAGTCCCTTTATTAGCAAGTGAAGGATAAGAATGTTGCGCAAAACTACAGATTCAAGATCATCATAAACTATCGTCTCCTTTGGTTATGGTATTTTATTTTTGAAAAATTATTGAAAATAAATGTACATGTATATTTGAAACGCATGAAGAAATTTTAATACATGAATGATTTATGTGTTATCACACCAAATAATACTATATTTAAGTATTATTTGTATCCAACAAATGGTGGATGGATGATTAATCTGGTAATAATAGCAATTTAAGAAAACTTCGATGTATCAAATCTTTTTCATGAGATTTTTATCGTGACCCAACTAATTAAAACTTATGGAATTAACCATTCAAACAGATCATAGGTCTTCTTGTTCTATTTGTAAATTACAGGATTGTTGATGTACCTACATTCGACGTTAAGACGAATTTGAACCAACTATAAACTATGTGTTAAGTTACCATTTTCATTGTTACCTGGGTTGGTTCAGCCATCGTATTTCTTCCTGTGATTCCTTGTCCTTTTATAAAAATATTCACTTAATTATGAGATCATGAACTGTAACATCACGGTTCTAACCCTTATGATCTATAATGTATTATGTAATTGTAGGTTAGGTTGGTGAGCCGGTAAAGTCTAAAAGGGGCTAGAGTGCCTAGGAAATGTAATACACCTATATACATTAATAAAATACATCGTTGGTTGCAAGAAGGACAAGGACAAAAGTGATATGGGGATATGATTCCACAAGAGAGGGGGATTAAGGGGATAATTCTTTTTATTATATTTTATTAACCCATAATTTATTTTATGGAGAAAATTGGTTACATAAGCTTCTTGGGGAGGCCATGTGGTTCTTGGTTCTTGTAATTATATAAACATCTCTTGTGGGATATTTTGGGGTGTGGTTTGGTGGTTCTTGTTCCTCTTCTTCTTGTTCCTCACTCACTCTCTTTTGGTTTTCAGGTTCACTTGTTCTTAACCATTCAATGTTACACCCTTCTCACCCTTTCATTTTTGGAGTCTCATTCTTGCTAATTCATGTGTTCTTGGTATGAGGATGGAAACAAATGGTTGGAAGAGGAGAGACACAACTATATGGTTTTAATAGATTATTGATCATTCCAGGAGGGAATGACTTCCTGTGTGCATGAGATTGGTGATAGTTTGGAAAGAACTATCTACAACTGAGAATCCTTGGAGTTTCTAGCAGGGAGATTTCTAGAATAATATCACTGGATCACTAGAGAGAAATGGAACAGTCTCAGGGACTACATGACAGAGAAAGGTGTTCATTTATTTGGGTTGTGCAGACTAAGGGGGAAAGAGAGCTGGAGATTTGAATTTGTTGTGTGGTTGGGAAACGTGAGAGCTAGTTATACAACTGTTGTGTGTTTCATATTTGGCCTAGGACCTATCATTTTTTATTCATAGCCCTCGCTCAAGCGTGACTTGTTGTTGAGAGTAAATGAACAACAATTTCTATGGTTGGGAGGAACATCCTTGGTCTACAACCAGTTGGTGAATATTTACTTGAAAAATTAAGTGCTCTTTGTGTTTTTATATATAATATATATTCCGCTGTGTATTTAATTATCTTTGAGATATGTATTTAGAATGTGCATGTCTGCTGGTTATTTTTTGTGCATGGCATGTTAATTATTTATTTTATGTTGTAGCATGGATCTTGATTAATGCATGTGGGTCTTTCATGCTTGATTTTGGATTAAATGTTATTAGAATTTGAGATCAGTTCAGAAGAAAAATTTTGGAGTAACGTGGTCAACCTGTGGGTGGTTGGTTACATTACAGATTGGTATCATGCCCAACCTATGCATAGATGGGTACGTTACATAATGGTATCAGAGCTCTAGTTTTCAATAGTAAGGCTTGATGAGCCGAGCAACATGAATTGAAGCGAAATTTTACAGGGAATTGATTTTGAAGTGGACAAATTTCAAGTTACAGTGCATCAATGGTAAAACTTAGAAGCAATTGCATGGAATTGGAAAAAAGCCCCAATTTTTGTTTTTAAATTCATGATAAATTTGAGAAATTTGGTCAAGTGGTGAGATATTCTTAATTTAATATATTTTATAGAAGATTTAGACCTAGAATTGGTCGAATTTGAAGATACAAGGTGCCACGAGGGCGCTGAGAGAAAAATTTGATTATGTTCGAAACCTCAGGAGGTGTAGTGGTTCAAGAAAGAAGGAAGAGGTCAAGGAGTTGAATCTGTAGTGGAGAGATCAAAGGTTGAGCCTTTGAAAGATTGAAAAATCCTTCGTTGGAGGGAAGCAAAGCCACAGAGGAGATCAGATCCCAGCCATTGGATCTAAGCACAAGAGAATGAGAATCGTTGAACAGATTTCTCAGGCCGTAAGTCTTGGCCAAAGAGGAGTGGATCTCATCCATAGATCCCATCATGGAAAGTGAGCTATAGATCTCACAATTTGGAAATTCGATAATGCAAGAAAAAAAGACCCTTGTTTCGCGAGGAAGAGAAATCTCTGAAGCTATGAAGTCCAGGAGTGAATCAACACCATAGATCACTAGGAGAGTGTGAATCATTGAATCCCTGAGTGGTTTGAGGATTCAACACTTCAAAAGAAATTGGTTGTGGTTGCGCGGAGTGGAGAATTCCCCAAAGTCCTGAATTATGGAGAAAATCCTGACTGTCGGTTGTTGGGTACATATGTCTGCAGATTTCCAAGTATTCATAAATTCGACTATTCGTAGGATTGTGGGTGAAAGTTATTTTGGTGTGAAAAGTCCCAAAGGTTCGAAGTACTAGAGTTAATCATAGTCATGGATCAAAGGATATTCTCAGCCATATATCTCCTCCCTTCATCAGTTTGACGTTCAACAGTTCGGGAGTGTGGTGGTACTCTAAAGCTAGAATCCCCAAAGCTCGAAGCCTAGATTTAATCATACTAGTTGGTTGTGGGAGGAGTGTGAGTCATCGATTTCAGTTTGACATTAGACTATCTGTGAGGTAGTGAGTGTTGGATTCAGGAAAATTCTGAATCCCGAAGTCTCAATGTCCTAGATTTGATCTCAGTCGTAGATCATGGAGCAAAGTGTGGACTGTTGATCAGAATTAAATCTATAACTTTGCCACTTCAAAGACTACTAGAGACTAGAAAAATCTCCAAAGTGTCAAAGCCGTGAAGAGACAAAGCTACGAAGTGTCGAAGTCGTGAAGTGTTGAAGCCACGAAGTGTAAAGCCACAATCTGTGAAATCATGCAGGTCGTCAGATCTGGAGTGGAGTAATGTGGATCGTTCGTTTGATTGACGATGTGTCATAAGCCACGTGGCAGGGGTGCCATGTGAGGACACGTGTCACCTAGATTCAATAGCTTTTGGACCCCAACCTATTCTTTTTTTGTGACACGTGACAGTCATTCCATGAGTCCATGTCATCTCTGGGAGTATGGCCTTTGGGGGTGTCCAAGTTCTCTACCAACAGAAGTGTCGAAGTCTACAGTCACAAATTTATGCAATTTGTTGATGTAAGATCCCTTCAGGACCTTTCTCAAATGTTAGATCAAGAAGTGGAAGGATGGCATAAGCACTTCGGTAGATATCATTACGAGGGAGTTGAACGACTCAAGAGTTGTAATGTGTCAGAGTCCCGAAACATCGAAGTCCTGAACTAATTAAGGATTGTCTATCCTAGCACCTGATTAAGTCACAGTCATTGATCTCGTTGAAGCCTCCATATGGGGCAGGATCGTCCAGTCAATGGGAGATTAAATCTCGATCGTATGATCTTCTAGTAGAGCTAATAGAAGGGCTTCGACGAATTTTTACTTTGAGAGAAGTGGAAGATTGAAATAAGAGAATAGTCGAAGGCCGAAGTCCGGAGGACTTGGTCCCAACACCAGTCTCTTGATAAGGTAAAGGGGTCAATTAGAGGTGTTAAGGGCCTAGAAATAACCAAGCCCTCAGATATTCTGTTCAAACAAGATCCTATGTAGAAGAATACAAAGGAAGGCGATAAAGAGTTAATAATCCATGGTTTCGAGTCGTGGCCACATGGAAAGTGGTGTCAAGGAAGCGCCTGTGCAGAATTAGAATTATGTACCAGTTAAAGGAGTTGTGGAATATTTCAATAAGATCTTGTTGCAAAACAAGAGAAAATAAGTTGAAAGTGATTTTTTTCAGGAAGCCATAACTTTCAACTCAGATATTAGATTGGGGAAAGAGTACAGTGATTGGAAAGATTACTCAGAGAATAATAACATCGAATTGTTATAATTTGGAGAATGATTATTCATGAATTAAGCATAAATAATACATGTATCATTAATTGGCATATTTCTGTAATATATAAAATTCTAACAAAATGGTTGCTTGTAGATTTTGCAGGATTAGAGATTTAATTGGATCAATTATAATATAGGATTGGATATCATAGGCATGGAAGCATGACAAAACTTGTAGAATTTGGTTGAGGCAACAAAGAACTACAGGGAAAGTAATGAAAAGTGGATAAATAACTCAAGAATAGTGGAACAAAAGTATTAGTCAACAACTGCATGATCTGAATGAATTGCAAATACAAAAGAAAGAATCCTCACATAAGAAACAAAGCTAGCAGGTGAATAATGTCAGTAATGGGCATAGAAAGGAAAAGTAAGGCTACATAGCCTTGAAGGTAGAGATGTGTAGACAGTTTCAAAGATTAAGTGTGAAAGAAGTATCCTAATGGACAACTAGGAGTAACAATATTTGATTCAAGAATGTTGTGGTAGTTGAATGATGGGATGTTCTAATCTACTTCATCCCAAGGTTATGGAATGTTCTAATCTACATCATTCCAAGGTTATTGAATGTTTCATAAAGATAAATTTTGGATATGAGTGCCTAAGAGAAGCTGTTGCAAATAGAAAACATTGGTTGGATTGCAGAATGGCCAAGTGGAACTTGATTGGAAAGTGTTCAAATGATGGAACAATAGTGAATATGAGCATAATGGGAATGCACAACGAAGCAAGGATATGAAGGAATTCAAGGAAAACCAACTACAAGATAAATAAATAAGTGAATTGAGAAAAGAAATCCACTAGAGTGCATGAGGCATATAATGAAGTTAAAATGCATATGCATTAGTAGGAATTCTTGGTGCATATGGATGTGTAATTGTGCATATGCACACGCTTGAATATTCATATAACATGCTTGTGAACTTAGAATAGTCAATTATTATGAAATAGTGATGTTATGGAAATTTATTATGACTAATGATGTATTATGTATTCAGGAAAAATGATATAGCATGGTTAAATATGTGGATGTTTTTATTTATTATGATTTCCATCTAAGTGAAGGCCCATGAGGGTGATAGGAATGGTGATCAAAATGATGAAGGAGGAAGTATGTGAGCTTCTACAAATATCAGTTGATCAGATAGAAACAAGTAAGTTAATAAAAACCATGCAAGTATGCATTTAGTTACTTTTTATGCATGCATATTGAAGGGAATTGAGGTAAGAATTCCCTTAGTTTTTTGTAATGACCCCTTCATAACGACAACAAGTAAATTTTTTTTTTTTGTTTTTTATTATTATTATTTGGAGTTAAGAGGCCAGAAGGCGACGATGACAACAGTTTAACCACACCACTAACGACGAACCCAAGCATGTAGTCCAGGCAACAGGTTACTATGACACCACACACATGCACAAGACCACTGGAAAAACGTGCGCAGAATAACAAGGAGGATGAATACTCGACCGACGTAAACATGACCATGCCTACAAGCTAAGGGACAACATTCCCCACCCGACACAATTGCCTCAACGACCAGTACTGGAACCTCTAAGGTGCACAACAACGCAAGAATGAATTACAACCCAACTCCAACAACTACAACGAGTAGCTCCCACAATGGGTAGCACACTCTCCGGCCAACTATCAGTCACCCCTATCCAATAGGGCATGAAATGATCCTCTCATTAGGGATCATGTCGTTTCCTGGAAATAGTCGTGGAAATAACCCTAGCATGGCATAACCTATCTGGA
Source organism: Picea glauca (assembly GCA_000966675.3). Taxonomy (NCBI): domain Eukaryota; kingdom Viridiplantae; phylum Streptophyta; class Pinopsida; order Pinales; family Pinaceae; genus Picea; species Picea glauca. The sequence continues at coordinate 989,395 of JZKD02S2420854.1, forward strand.
TAAGGGTCTCAAAATAAGACCGATGCGCTAAGGGCCAAAATAACTGAGAGGAAGACTACACCTAAGCCCCCAAGCAACAGGTAGGCAAGAGGGAAAAAGACAATGCTCAACAAATGTGCAATCCATTAAATGACTGGATGACCACCAAGAAGCCCCAAGTTAAGAAAGAAGTCCAGGCATGAAGGGTAACTGAAGTAACGCTACTAAGGACGAAAAATTTCGCAAGGGTGAGCCAATACCGAACTCAACAATTCAACAGGCTTGTCAGCATAATACCTATCTATAAGGTAAGGGCACTACACATCAATTAAAAAAAATCTTACTTGGCTTCATCTGACTAATCAACAAGCTGTCTAAAAAATGACAAGTCCAAAATGATCAACCCAACCAATCTAATTTATCAACTTAACTGTGCAAACGATTTTGACCATATCAACACACACA
>JZKD02S2420854.1:989888-1011477 GCA_000966675.3 Picea glauca
GATAAAGGAAGCCATATCTATGCTATTCAAAGAAAATTTAATGCTATCTAAAAGGGATATTGTCTAGCAAGATAAGGCTATCCAAGTTGGTCGTAGCCATTCAAGGTAAGGAGTCGCAGTCAACCCACAATAAAATCGTAAAGAAATTGCAATCAAAAGTAAAATCATGAGCGTCTGCAGTAGGCGAATTCATAGTCAACGCTAGGGGCTAGAGCTATCATTTAAGGACAGAGTCGCAGTCAACAATGTAAAAAAAAAAAATGTCTTTGAAATTTTCCCTCAGCCCCAAACGACCGGTCAGTTGCGGTCAAGGTCAGGAAAATAAAAATCATTGGGAGCTCCTCCCGAAATTCGTCGGGTCACAAGTTAGGAAAAGTAACTATAAATAAAATTAATCCCATGTGTAATTAGAGAAGTCACCCTCCACGTTCTAGGGAGATAATCAGTGTGCAAAAATTTAAGGAAAAGTTAACCCTACAACTTTTGGGCATGAAAACTCAGACTACATTTCCAGTCGTGGTACTACCAAGGGCTAACTCAACGACCTTACAAACTCAAATTGCTGGGTAAATCACATTGTTAACCAAATATAGAAAACAAAATGCTAAAACAGCTAAAACTCCATCAGTTTATAATGTGACTATACACCAGAGGAAAGCGCAGTCCTTCAAGACATGCACTGCCATTTAAAATCATAACTTATAGCCACACGAATGTATGAATGTAATCCAGCATATCAATGCTATCAGTGCTGCCCAGAAATACATGACGAAATAGCTGGCTTTCATATATTAAGATTATTGTCAAAATTACTATTGGAACCATAGACATAGATGAGTATAAAAATTCACTACTGAAGAATAAATATAAATTGTTGTTATTAAATAAATTTGCAGTCTCATTCCATTTAACAAAATCGCATTGCCATTAAATATGTTCACAATTGTCATTACATAAAATTGCCATTGCCATGAATTGTATTCGCATACCATTAAATGAATTTGAGGTACATTACTCACCACCAGTTGGGATTATATAGTCGTGGTTCTACACAGTCAAAAAGCATAGATAAATTAATGGACTGGGGAAAAATCAGTGGGAAAGGACGTCGTCTTCATAGAGAAGAAAACAAAGATCCGTGCTGGGATTGATGGCCAAAATCACATAGATTTTCAGGTAAATCACTGAGGTTGAAAGCAACGATTTTGATCCAAAGAATGGCAAATAGCAACTCGGGAAAATGGGAAAAATTTCCAGGTAACACTTGGGCAAAAACACAATCTTATCCAACAACAAGGGCGGTCTCAGCAAGTGAAATCGTAATGAAATAAAGAAAATGAAATACAGACAACTAAATGGCCAAATTCGCCAGGTACTCAAGCTATGGCTGCGGTCTTAAAAGTGGCAATCACTAGAGAATTATATCCAGAGATGGAATGACTTCATTATATTAAAACGCAAGCAATATACCGGCAAGGAGTACACCAAATAAATAAATAAAATGCAAAGTTAAAAATTAGGGAAAATAGGAATGATAACAAAGGCATATTTACTCCACATAATAAGGTGCAAGGACCCTCGATCAATAGGGGTAAACGACAGAGGTAGATGGATGACAGGAATATCCTACGCTCACCATCCTCGCACAAAAAATGAGGGCGTTGAGATCCATAGGTTTATTAACGCCGAGGCGATGACCGTAGATCAAGCTCCCAACTGACTGCTCTGGCGAGGACTAGCGATATAGGGATGAAGGAAAAACAACCACAAGGGTCACAATCAACACCATAATGTGGCCAAAACATGTGGGGAAATGAAGGCCATGGGATTCAATCAATCATCAAGCTAGGCTAAGAAAAATTTCATTCATCAATCTAGTCAATCTTTTACTTACCTAATCAAACATGCAGATCCAAGCATAAAACTTACAGCATCTACTATACAAAATGAAGAGAGCATACCATTGTCTGATCGCCTGCTTTGAGTGGACGTCCTGCGCATTCCGTGCAACTCCTGCTTGCCGACCGATGAGACTTCACTGGTACCTCCCAGCCAATTCTAGGGGTACTCTTCTTCTCCCTTAACCCCCCGAGCTGTAAAGGGGCCACACACACACTATACAGAGATTTCAACTAGCTCCCAGCTTGCATTGCAAGGCCGAGCTACCACTCCTCACCGAGCTGGGTATCCCAACTCCCACAAGTTAAGTCATTCAAGTAGATATTTCTGCAGCGTAACGTTACGCAAACAGAAGATCCCCCTACCTCCATCTTCTCCCTTCATTATATAGGGTTTCGTGGTTCCTTACTTTCCTAAAATCTCATTTAATTAAGTTTTTAAAATTTAATTCCTAAAAATTCCTCCCCGTACAAGTGTCACCCATCCCCTTCATTCCTCTATAAATTAATTTCTTTAATTAATTAATTATCTTTATTTCCCTCACCCACCTAGAGTTACTCCTAGAATCACTCCTAGGTGTCCCCAAATTCTCTTATAGGTTTTAATGACTTTCCCCATCATTAAATTGTTAGTTCAGTTTAAATTAGAAAGCTCTTAAATGGTATATACTTTACTAAGTTTGACTTTCCACTTTTTCCCTTATGTCCCATTTTTCCCTTTTTATGTTTACCTCTTTTCCTAGCTTCCTAATATTTTAGACTTTCCTTCTTTCCCCTTTTTTATTAGAACTCAAAAAGGTAGGTGTGGAAATTAACCCTTTTTCCCTTTTCTCATTTAATTGATATATCAAAAATAATAAAACAATTAATTCCTTTTTTTTTTAAGTTTATTCCAATAGATTTTTGAAAAAATTAAATTTCTTACTCCCTCCATGTTACAAGATTTAACGAAGATCATACTCTTTATTTATTTATTTTTTTTAATTTAATTATATATATATATATATATCAATTTTTTTTTTTTTAAGGATAAAATTTTACCACTAGCATGATTTAGACCTAGACCTTAATTTTCATGATGGGCGACATTATATTAGGGAAAATATATATTTTTTTAAATTCCTATCACATTGTTCATCCTAAGGCCATCTAGGTTCATTCATTTATCAAAACACTACGACGTGCCCTTTAGGACTCACTAGGTGCTCCAAGGGTGCCACTCGCCTCATATGTACCCTTGTGTGATGTGCCCTTCAGGACGCACTACGTGATCCAAGGGTGCCACTCACCTCTTTCCATTTTTCTTGCATGACATTCCCTTCAGGATGTGCCACGTGCTCCAAGGGTGCCACTTGCCTCTTGGCTGACTTGGTAGACATAAAAAACCCTTGGAGTCAATACTCCACGAGTTGAACTTGTGGGAGACTAAGGGCCTCTAAGGAATAAGGCTCCCACCTTATTGCATGCCCCTTAGAATCATTGTGAGTGACTGTCGTAGTCTACTCTCATGGCATCGTGGGTCCTCTTGAACTAGGTAAACGTTAACCTACAGTTCAAGCCACGACGAGAGTGCTAGTAGGTTGTGGAAGGTTTGTTGTTCACACCTCTCCCTCAACATCTCTGGTAGTCGTGCGTGACCCCTTTACTCCACATGTGAGTCTGGTCGGCAAGCTATCGTCAACCTTCATCATCACAAATCATGTCAGAACATATCCATATCATATCATCTAATCAGATGCACTAAATCATAGTAAAACAATCAAACCCCAATGGTACACTCCCTGACTCAATTCGGAGTCGAAGGGGTTTAGTCGATGCCTCTGCATTCTCGAGGTCCAAAATCCTGCACACTCAGTAAAACCGAGTCAATAGAGCCTATCTATGTCAATGTAGTTAAACCATGTCATCAACCCATAATGCCTCATAATCAAAATCAAATGTTTTAATAACATAATAATCCGGATCACTTGCGAGCAAGTTTCCTCTAAGAATAAGTTCCCTCAGTGTGCCAGAGCGGTATGTTACATACACCCCATCTTGGTCTAAACTTCATCCCGAAGTTTCATAGTAAAAGTTTTGAATAAGTGTATCACATTATCATAAGTCTATCGATCAAACAAAAATGGAAACTGCTGGCGCATATCATATGCGTCCTCCCAGGTCATCGAGTGCGGACTATAGTTGTCCCACTGGACCTTGACTTGATCTATTGTTCGACGCCATAGCTATCAAGTGCGATGATCCAAGATGCGGATCATCTCAGCCGTGAGCGCACCCTCTTCCAACACCTGCAAGGTACTCAAGTCAAATCATGTGAAGGATCACTAATCATAAAGTCTCAACAGAGACGTGAAATACATCATGCATACGCCTCAAGAATCAGGCAAGGCTAGTCATCAGTCCACAGGCCTCTCTTTTCCAAAAGATCATAGGATCCCACGAACCTAGGATATAGTTTAGCCCCCCCCCCCATTTTTTTTTTCAAACTAGATCAAACTCTTATGTGGTTTCAGCTGCAAAAAGACTCGATCGCCACAACGTAACTACGATTGACACGACACACATCATCATAAATCTTCTGTCAATCTTGTGCTTCCTTGATCCTTTGTCTTAAAGTTTGCATTTAATCTTCCAATTCTTGGATCGCTTCCGGTCCCACCTGGATCCTATCTGCAAGTTGATCCCAAGTCAAAAGCGCCCGACATGGTCACCCGTGAAGAAACTAAAAAGGTACCTTCTTAATGGTGCTTTGGTAACTGCTGTTATAAGCGAATTCTACCAGTGGCAAGAATTCCTCCCAATGCTTTTGTTGGTCCATCACATACAAGCGCAACATGTCCTCCAAGGTCTAGTTCGTTCATTCGGTTAGCCTGTCTGTCTTCGGGTGATCCACAATACAAAAGTTAAGTCGGCTTCCCAATGCCTCTTGAGAACTCATCCAAAATCGTCCAGTAAACACCGATCCTCAATCGGATATAATCCTCTTAGGCACGCCATGCAGCCTCATGATCTCACAGATGAAAACTCTAGCTATTTCAGGTGCCTGATACGTCGTACGCACAGGAATAAAGTGAGCACTCTTCGCCAGAGTGTCTACTACTATGAAAATCAAGTCATGTCTCCTTGCCGTCATTGGCAATAAAACAAGAAAATCCATCGAAATAACCTACCATTTTGATTCTGGAATAGCGTGTGGTTGTAGTAATCCTGTTGGGTGTCTATGTTCAGCCTTTACCTGGTGACATTCTAGACATCTGGCCACATAGTTGACTATGTATGCCTTCATTCCCTTCCATAATAATAAGGGTTTAAGGTTTGCCCTCATCTTCGTGACTCCTGGGTGAGCCATGTAAACTTCTCTATGAGCCTCACTCAAGATCAACATCCTCAACTCGTCGTTTGGCATTACATAGATCCTATTTTTAAACCTCAGTAAACCGTCACTATCTAATGGAAATCCTTCAAATCATGGTACCATCATTGTGTTTTGTTTGATAAAACCATCGACCTCTTTGTACCATCTATCGTCATGCTGTAAAGTTAGAATCATTTCATGTAGATTCGTCTGAAGAGGTAGCAATGAAAAGATGTGTGGTCTCCGACTCAATGCATCTGCCACTGGGTTCACTATTCCTTTTATGTAAGTAATCTTGAAGTCGTACTCGCTAAGCAATTCCGACATACGTCGTTGTCGCGCGTTCAGGTCGCTTTGCATAAAGATGTGTTGTAGTCCACAGTGGTCAGTATTTAGTTCAAATTTTTGTCCAACAAGCTAGTGTCTCCAAACCTTCAAGGCATATACGATGGCTAACAACTCCAAATCATGCGTCGCTTAGTTCTCCTCATGCCTTCTCAGTTTCCTTGCAATGTAAGTGATCAATCATCTGTATTGCATCAAGACTCCACCTAAGCCTTCCTTGGATGCATCAGTTCATACCGAGATGTCCGCATCCATGTATGGGACCTTTAGTATTGGTGTTGTTGTCAACAACTTCCTTGAGCCTCCGAAATTCTTTTGCACATTTCTCAGTCCAAACAAACTTCTTGTTTTTCTTCTGCAATTCCGTGATCGGATTTCCTATCTTCAAAAATCCCTTGATGAACCATCTATAGTATCATGATAAACCCATGAAGCTACACACTTTCGATACATTCATCAGTGCAGGACATTCCATAATAGCCTCGGCCTTTGCTGGATCCATGACGATGTCTTCGTCGTAGATGACATGCCCTAAGTAGTGGATATTTGATTGATAAAATGAGCATTTGGATAACTTCCCATACAATTTGTGCTCTCCTAGACACTGTAGTACCAAGTGCAAGTGCTCGTCATGCTCCTCCATCATCCGAGAGTAAATCAAAATATCATCAATGAATACTTGGATGAACTTGTCCAAGTACTCATGGAACACTCCATTCATCAAACTCATAATTACCCTGGGGAATTTTTCAGTCCAAACGGTAAAACAATAAACTCGTAATGTTCAAACCTCATCTTAAAGGCGGTCTTAGGGACACCATCTTCCTTAATTCGTAACTAGTGATACTCTGATCGCAAATCAATCTTTGAGAACATCATCGTGCCCTTCATTTGATCAAACAGATCATCAATCCTCGACAATGGATATTGATTCTTGATCGTTTCCTTGTTCAATTGACGATAGTCAATGCAAATCCTCCACGACCCATCCTTCTTTTGTATGAAAATAATAGGTCCACCCCACGGTGGCACACTTGGACATATAGTCCCAGGTCCAGCAATTCCTTCATTTTCATTCTCAACTCCTGTAACTCTGGGGTCGACATCCGATAAGGCGTTCTACCTATTGATTTAGTTCCCTATTTTAGGTCTATAGTAAACTCTCATTCCCTCTTCAGCGGAATCCCAAATAACTCCTTTGGAAATACGTCTGGAAACTCTCTCACCACTAGAAGGTGTTCTAAACCTTCCATTAATCCCTTCTCTTTTAACACAAGGATCGCATAAATCTTGCCCCCCTTACGCATGATCTTTCATAGCTATAAGGAAGAGATGAACCTCAGGGAAACTCCCTAGTTCTATCCTACAATCACACGTCTGTGTCCCTCGTCATCGACCAAGCTCAACAGTTTTGTCTTACAGTTGAGTATCACCTCGTGCGATTCCAACCAGTCCATACTATTTACAACATCATAAGATCCTAAGATCGTGACGTATAGGTTGGCCCTTGTGACAAACTCTCCTAGGTTAAGGATACATCCCATAACCTTTCCTCCAACCTTTTGTTTAGCTCCCGAGGCCATATCTATGAAGCTAAACTCATCCTGTTCGACTGACTTTACCTTAATTGTTTTAGCGATGTACCATAAATGAAACTCTTGGTAGCACCAGGATCTATCAAATACTAAGGGTCTGGTTAGCGACGGTACCTGATGTCTCAAGAATAGTCAATTGATGCTCTGCTTGGTGGTTATTCATCGTTGCATGAATCCGATGGTCCTTGCCCATAACTCCCATGGTAGAGGGTCCAGTTGATCTGAAATATCTAGTCCTCTCCACAGGGCAGTCACACTGGTAGTGTGGATCCCCACACGTCCAACACCCCTTCTTCGGTCCAGTACTCCTGGTACCTGAAGTCAAAGATAAATTCTAACAATAAGGCCAAACTCGAACTTCTTGACCTTAAGTTTCTGGGTAACTTGGTGCGGAGCATATCAAAGCAGCTCCAAAATGGGCCTCGTACTTAGGCACCATGTGGCTACCTCGTCGCAAGGGGCCGAACTCGTTGAGCTGATGCTCAACGAATTCCTTAGAAACATACCTCTCCTAGAACCATCCCTTGAACAGTTTCGATGACACGTCGTCGATGGCCAGGTTCAAAAGGGGCAGGAGAGTCTTCTGCCATAAAAGAGCGCTCCCCTTCAATGGAAAGACCACCATGTGGACCTTCATGCTGGAGGTCGTAAATGCGAAGTGTGAATCACACGCCTTGATCTACAACTATGATTTGTCGACACCACCATTGGCGACACTCATGGATGCTAGAACTCATCTCTTTTGAGATCTAGGAAGATGTTATTGGTAGTAGCTATTGCCTGTTTTGGACCATCAGGGACACCCTCTAAATGCGATCTCCATGAGGACACGTTAAGGTTTTTACTTAACACAAGGGTTAATACTCATGGGTTTAGTGCAGTGGAAAGCCTAGCAATCCACAGTCACAAGGTTAAACCCACTTCGATCCCATATCTAATGACAACAAGTAATTTTTTTTTTTTTTTATTTGGAGTTAAGAGGCTATAAGGCGACGACGACGAAATTTTAACCACACCACTGACGACGAACCCAAGCATATAGTTTAGGCAATAGGTTACTAATACACCACACACAAGCACAAGACCACTGACAAAACGTGTGTGAAATAACAATGAGGATGACTACCCGACCGATGTAAACATGACCACGCCTACAAGATAAGGGACAATATTCCCCACCCGACACAACTGCCTCAACAACCAATACTAGAACCTCTAAGCTGCACAATAATGCAAGAATGAATTACAGCCCAATGCCAACAACTACAATGAGAAACTCCCACAATGGGTAGCACTCCCTCCGACCAACTATCAGTCGCCCCTATCTAATAGGGCGCGAAGTGATCCCCTCATCAGGGATCATGTCATTCCCTGGCAATAGGCATGGAAATAACCCTGGCATGGCATAACCTATCTAGTTAACGGTCTCAAAATAAGACCGATGTGCTAAGGGCCAAAATAACTGAGGGGAAGACTACGCCTAAGCCCCCAAGCAATAGGTAGGCAATAGGGAAGAAGACGATGCTCAACAAATGCGCAATCCATTAAATGACTCGACGACCACCAAGAAGCCCCAAGTTAAGCAAGAAGTCTAGGCACGAAGGGTAACTAAACTAACGTAACTAAGGATGAAAAATTTGTCAAGGGTGAGCCAATACCGAACTCAACAATTCAATAGGCTTGTCAGCATAGTACCTATCTATAAGGTAAGGGCACTACACATCAATTAAAAAAAATCTTACCTGACTTCATTTGACTAATCGACAAGTTTTCTAAAAAATGACAAGTCGAAAATAATCAACCCAACCAATCTAATTTATTAATTTAACCATGCAAACGATTTTGACCATATCAACATATATATATCGTTATTAAAGTAACACTAATAATCATCCTACTTATAAAATCATGGATTAAAACACTAATGGCAAGATCAATTTACAACATGTTGTCGATCATATAAATATCAACCGACGATTAAGTTGCAGATATTGGCTAATTCTATAAGTGGTTGTAGTCAATCACTGAGTGCCATTCAATGCGAATTTAAATGTTGTTATGCGGTGATAAAGGAAGCCACATCTACGCTATTTAAAGCAAATGTAATGTTATCTAAAAGGGATACTGTCTAGAAAGATAAGGCTATCCAAGTTGGTCGCAACCATTCAAAGTAAGGAGTTGCAGTCATCCCACAATAAAATCATAAATAAATTGCACTCAAAAGAAAAATCGTGAGCGTCCACAGCAGGCGAATTCACAGTCAACGCTAGGGGCTAGAGCTATCATTTAAGGATAGAGTCGTAGTCAACAATGTAGAAACAAAAATTTCCATTGAAATTTCCCCTCATCCCCAAATGACCGGTCAGTTGTGGTCAAGGTCAGAAAAAGAAAAATCATTGGGATCTCCTCCCAGAATTCGCCGGGTCACAAGTTATGAAAAGAAACGATAAATAAAATTAATCCTGGGTGTAATTAGAGAAGTCACCCTCCACGTTTCAGGGATATAATCTGTGTGAAAAAATTTAAGGAAAAGTTAAACCTACAACTGTTGGGCGCAAAAACTCAAACTACATTTCCAGTCATGGTACTACCAAGGGATAACTCAATGACCTTACAAACTCAGATTGATGGGTAAATCACATTGTTAACCAAATATAGAAAACATAATGCTAAAATGACTAAAAATCCATCAGTTTATGACGCGGCTATACACAACAGGAAAACACAGTCCTTCAAGACATGCGCTGCCATTTAAAATCATAACTTACATCCACATGAATGCATGAACGTAATCCAACATATCAATGCTATTAGCGCTGCCCAGAAATACACGACCAAATAGATGGCTTTCATATGTTAATATTGTTGTCAAAATTACTATTCGAACCATAGACATAGATGAGTATAAAAATTCACTGCTGAAGAATAAATATAAATTGATGTTATTAAATAAATTTGCAGTCTCATGCCATTTAACACAATCACATTGCCATTAAATATGTTCACAATTGTCATTACATAAAATTACCATTGCCATGAATTGTAATCGCGGGCTATTAAATGAATTTGAGGTACATTACTCACCACCTGTTCGGAATATATAGTCGCGGTTCTACACAGTCGAAAAGCACAGATAAACTAATGGACTGGGGCAAAATTCATGGGAAAGGATGTCGTCTTCATAGAGAAGAAAACAAAGATCCGTGCTGGGATTGATGGCCAAAATTGCAGAGATTTTCAGGTAAATCATTGAGGTTGAAAGAAACAATTTCGATCCAAAGAATGGCAAATTGCATCTTAGTAAAATGGGAAAAATTGCCAGGTAACACTTGGGCAAAAACCCAGTCTTATTCAACAACAAGGGTAGTCTCAGTAAGTGTAAATCGTAATGAAATAAAGAAAACGAAATGCAGATAACTAAATGGCCAAATTCACTAGGTAGTCAAGCTATGGCTGCGATCTTAAAAGTGGCAATCGCCAGAGCATTATATCCAGAGATGGAATGAGTTCATTATATAAAAATGCAAGAAATATACCAGTAAGGAGTACACCAAATAAATAAATAAAACACAGAGTTAAAAATTAGGGAAATAGGAATGATAACAAAGGCGGATTTACTCCACATAATAAGGTGCAAGGACCCTCAATCAACAGGGGTAAATGACAGAGGTAGATGGTTGATAGGAACATCCTATGCTCACCATCCTCACACAGAAAAGAAGGGCGTTGAGATCCATAGTTCTATTAACGTCGAGGTGACAACTGTAGATCAGGCTCCTGGCCAACTACTCAGGCGAGGACTATTGAGATAATGACAAAGGAAAAACAACCACAAGGGTCACAAACAACACCACAATGTGGCCAAAACATGCGGGGAAACGAAGGCCATGGGAGTCAGTCAATCATCAAGCTAGGATAAGAAAAATTTCAGTCATCAATCTAGTCAATCTTTTACTTACCTAATCAAACATGCAGATCCAAGCATAAAACCTACAACATCTACTATACAAAATGAAGAGAGTGTATTGTTGCCTGATCACCTTCTCTGAGTAGATGTTCCGTGCACTCTGTGCAACTCCTGCTTGCCGACCAACGAGACTTCACCAGTACCTTCCAACCAATGCTAGGGGTAATCTTCTTCCCCCCTAGCCCCCGAGCCACAAAGGGGCCACACACACACTATCCAAAGATATCAAATAGCTCCCTGCTCGCCTCACAAGGTCGAGCTACCACTCCTCACCGAGTTGGGTATCCCAACCCCCACAAGTTAAATCAGTCAATTAGATATTTCTATAGCGTAACGTTACGCAAACAGAAGATCCCTCTACCTCCATATTCTCCCTTCATTATATAGAGTTTCGTGGTTCCTTACTTTCCTAAAATCTCGTTTAATTAAGTTTTTAAAATTTAATTCCTAAAAATTCCTCCCCGTACAAGTGTCACTCATCCCCTTCATTCCTCCATAAATTAACTTCTTTAATTAATTAATTATCTTTATTTCCCTCACCCACCTAAAGTTACTCCTAGAATCACTCCTAGGTGTCCCCAAATTCTCTTACAGGTTTTAATGACTTTCCCCATCATTAAATTGTTAGTTCAGTTTAAATTAGAAATCTCTTAAATGGTAGATACTTTACTAAGTTTGACTTTCCACTTTTTTCCTTATGTCCCCTTTTTCCCTTTTTATGTTTACCTCTTTAACTAGTTTCCTAATTTTTTAGACTTTCCCTCTTTCCCCTTTTTCATTAGAACTCAAAAAGGCAGGTGACGCAGTACGCGCTCACAAGCACGTCCGCTCATAGGATCTTTCTTTCCTCACGGTCTAAAGAACTCTGACGTCCTTATATTTCCCTATCGGGAAATTTACACCCACAGAAATCTTCGTGCGATCCCCTCTTTTCACTCAGGGGATCAGACTTCGCGACTTTACGAGTCTAGCAGTGGAGCGTTGGTTTCACGAATCCCTGAAACCCGATAACTAGTCAACGTTGACCTTTCTTTAACCTCTCGAAAGTTTCCTTATCACGATTTCGGAACTCGCGACATCGAACAACTCATATCCTCGACTCTTGAGTCCCGATATGCCGAAACTTTGACGCACGCACGAGTTGAATATTCAACGGCTTCACTCCATCGACATTTCGGAGTTCGCAATATTGCGAATTCTGATGCTATTGTTCGAGACTTCTCGCTACAAAACCTTGATAAGGTGTACCACTTGTCTACTTGCATGCTCCACTGTGGCCCACACTATTCCCTTTAGCTGTCGAGATATCGCGTATCACGATTTCGCGATTCCCATTGCAATACTACGGAGTTTCAACCTATGAAACCCTGATATGCGAGTTCACGTGTAAATCCAATCGATCCTCATGACTTGGGTCTACGGTCCTGCCCCTATCGAAACTTTCCCCGATAGTCTAGATCTCTGCCACGTGTCCCCAATAGATGAACGACCTTGATCCAATCTCGCAATTTCACAACTTTAAAGGTCCCGACCTTCTTGATCTTGAGAACTCCAATATCTCAAACACTGATATCCCAATAAGTCAATCCTTTCAGGACTTTCGCCATCCTGGTCACGAAGTTAAACCTCATGCAGCTCCCAACCGATCTGACAGCTGTCGGGTATTTCACTCTAGATCTGACGGTTCATATCCATCCTTCTTGTGTGCTCCTCTTGAGCTTCCTTCTTGGATGTGAAAATCAACGGTCCAGATCATTCTCTCCTACCGATATTGCGGCTACTGTGCTCCCTCCTGAGCTTGCGCACTTCTTCCCAGCCTTGGGAGAATTCCAAGCGGTTCAAGGGCTTTGGCCTTTGCTCTGTTTCTGTAAGCTTCTCAACTTTAAGCCTCACCTACATTCTCCACGATGCTATTCCTCCTGAGCTTGGAGAACTCTGAACTTTTCAAAGAGTTCTTCGACCTCTGCGTTCCTTGTAGAGTCTTCACACACACATAGTGTTGTCCCTCTTGAGCTTCTCAAATGCTCAGACCCCTAAGGGATTTTATCCTTCTTTCTTCTCTGACAGATGGAGAATGTAATTCCCTCCTGTCTATTTCTCTCTCAAGCAACCTCTTGCTAAGTCTGCAGGGTGTTCAACAACCCTGTGAAGATCCCTTAGTGGATTCTTCCTTCAATTACAGAACTCAAAGAGTTCTCTTCTCCCTGTGCCTACCTGCACGCTGTCTCAATGCCCACCTGGAAGAGTATCTTCTCACAGAACATCCAGTAGTTCTATCTTCTGTGCACTCCTTGCACCTGCTCAATGCCCACCTGGCACAACTCTCAGAATCCTCAATGATTTTGGTTCTTCTTGAACTCACAGTAGAGTTCCTCTTGATGAACCTCTATGCCTATGATCAATGCCCACTTGGCAGAGCTTCACAGAATTCCTCAGTGATTATGTCTGCAACTGTGTTCTTCTCCCATAGCCTAGCCTCCTGAGGTATTCAACAACCTCACAAGTCTCCTATGAGTTGTTGATTTCAGTTTCTTGTGCCGCAACACATCTTTGTCTGAACCCGCAGAATTCAGAAGTGCTTTAGTGCACTGGTATTCAGAGATCGCAGTACTTCGTCATGCCCTCCTGGCATGAAACCTCAAAGACCTTCATCTGAAATTAGACATACTCCTGCAAATTCAAACCTATAACATACATCTACAACATACATTCATATCATAATAGAACACTCACAGACACCCACATAACACATAAATACATGCAGGAAAAACTGCTTCTGTTTATATTAAAATGGCAAATTCTTGTTTGTACAAGGTGTTCCTGAGCATGGCTTGTAACAAGGTCTCAAATCCCTCTCTTCTGCTCTACTCGCAGATTCTATCTCTAACCTCTCGACTTCACTAACTACTAAAGAGATACAATTCATCTTTTACATGAGGAGGCTCTTCGAGCTCTTCCCTCCAATCTACCTACCCTATTCAATTACATTGAATGGGTTGTCTAGTCCGCTATCCGGATCTAGATCTCAGCCTTACAAAACATTTAAGGCCTATCTACCTACAACCTGCACAAAGGCACGGCCTCACAGCTCAACAACCTAAGCAATTAAATTACATTCAATTCAAATCAAAATGAGGACAACGCCTCTCTTCAGCTTTGAATGCGTGCGCTCAATGTGGCTTGCTAGCTGGCTGGCAGACGTGGAGAGATGCTCCTGCATCAACGGGTGTGGAAATTAACCCTTTTTCCCTTTTCTCATTTAATTGATATATCAAAAACAATAAAACAATTAATTCCCTTTTTTTTTAAAGTTTATTCCAACAGATTTTTGAATAAATTAAATTTCTTACTCCCTCCATGTTACAAGATTTAACAAAGATCATACTCTTTATTTATTATGTTTATATATATATATATATATATGTTTATATATCATTTTTTTTTAAAGGATAAAACTTTACCACTAGCATGATTTAGACCTAGACCTTAATTTTCGTGATGGGCGACATTTTATTAGGGAAAATATTTTTTTTTTAAATTCATATCACATTGTTCATCCTAAGGCCGTCTAGTTTCATTCATTTATCAGAACACTGTGGCATGTCGTTTAGGACGCACTAGGTGCTCCAAGGGTGCCACTCACCTCATCTATTCCCTTGCACAACGTGCCCTTCAGGACACACTACGTGCTCCAAGGGTGCCACTCGCCTCTTTCCATTTTTCTTGCGCGACGTGTCCTTCAGGATGCATGACGTGCTCCAAGGGTGCCACTCGCCTCTTGACTAACTTGGTAGACATAAAAAAACCCTGGAGTCAATACTCTGCCAGGTGAACTTGTGGGAGACTAAGCGCCTCTAAGGAATAAGGCCCCCTCCTTATTGCGCAGCCCTTATAATCATCATGAGCAACTGTCGCAGTCTGCCCTCATGGCATCATGGGTCCTCTTGAACTAGGTAAACGTTAACCTACAATTCGAACCACATTGGGAGTGCTAGTAAGCTATGGTAGGGCTGTTGTCCACACCTCTCCCTTAACATCTCTGGTAGTTGTGAGTGACCCCTTTACTCCATATGTGAGTCCGGTCGGCAAGCTATCGTCATCTTGCATCATCACAAATCATGTCAGAACATATCCATATCATATCATCTAATCAAATGCACTAAATCATGGTAAAACAATCAAAACCCAATGGTACACTTCCTGACTCGATCCGGAGTCCAAGGGGTTCAGTCGATGCCTCTGCATCCTCGAGGCCCAAAATCCTGCATGCTCAGTAAAACTGAGCAAATAACACCTGTCTATGTCAATGCAGTTAAACCATGTCATCAACCCATAACGCCTCATAATCAAAATCTAATGTTTTAATAGCATAATAATCCAGATCACTTGCGAGCAAGTGTCCTCTAATAATAAGTTCACTCAGTGCGCCAGAGAGGGATGTTACATTTTTCAATATTTAAATTGATATGTAATGGCCAAGGGCCTAGAGTATGTAAATGTTGTTGATGCTAGAATACATTTAGATTAAATGTTAGTTTCATATTGTGTTATGATTTATTATGGGATCATAAATAGGTCAAGTCAAAATACATAATCTTGATATAACAATAAATATCCATAGAGTTAGTCATGTGTGATACGATGATATGGTTGGATATGGAAGGGTTATAGCACTATGTGAGTGCTAAATGGTATCTGTTGTATAGTTGATGTTTGCACTTCAACCTCTTTGCCAACACTGAAGAGCACTTAAGAATTATATTCTTGGTGTTGTGTTTGGGTTGAAAAGGAAGGCATCCAAATAGTCAGGAAAGTAGTAGGAAGTTTGTTGATGATGTGTTGAGGCATTGGCCAGACCTTCCAACTCACCTTGGTGAATGCATGACATAGTTATGTGATTATTATGTAGTCAATACATGGATTCATTGTATAGTTGTGGCCATGGGTATTGTCACATTGATTGTTATTTTATTTAGTAATTATTTGTTGCATTATGAAAAGTCGGTGGTGCTGAAAATACTTAATGATGGATAGTTGCATGATATTTAATATGAGTATTGGTTGAAGGTGATTGGATTGTTGTTGTTACAATTCCGAGATCACTTTTTGGAACTATTAAAAATATTACAAGTGGTATTACAGGAATTATTGAATGCATATATATACTATATAAAATACAAATGATTATGCTAACAACTGAAATGATGTGAGTATTTCTAATTCATGAAGTTGAAAACACTTAAGGAGTTGTTATATTTTGCAACAAGAAAGTTGTAGGTTAAAGTAGTTACATATTGATAAATTATGGAAAATATCTATGAGGGGAACATAGTGATAGGAATATTGATGTCTTGAAAAAAGAATATATTGGCTGATAATACATGTGTAAAGAATGTTGGGTTCATTCCAATTAATAATTGGATTAATGGAAGTGATTGAATTGTAGTTGTAAACAATTTTGAGATCACTTGTGAATTTGTTTTGAATTGTTACCATGAATATATATATATATATATATATATATATATATGATGTACTAATAATTGTTTGCCTGAGTGTAAATTGAGGGAATTGCAGGTAGACTGGTATTGGATATGGAAAGTATGTAAGCCCGTAAGGAAGACTGATATCTACACCTATAGAGCCCAACATTATGAGCAAAGAAGTCATGCTTGGGAATTTTATTTTCCTATATAAAATAGATTTGAGAAATTGAAATTTCTTATGATATGATAACAATTGGTTTGGATTATTGAAGGTTGATAAAATTGCAGGAATAATGGTATTAGGTATGGCATTGTTATAATCCATAATAAATATTGAATCCTGTAACCAAAAGAGACAAATGAATTATGAGAAGGAAGCTCATGCTTGGAAACTATGTTTTCTTGTATAAAACATATTTGACATTTATGATTCAAATTGTTATAACACTATCTTATAATGATTGTATTTTTTATAATACAGATGACATGTTGGCTATTGAAGTTGGAAGACCATGAAAAAGAAAACCATAAGGAAACCAACCTCAAGATGAAGGCATGGAATGAATACAGTCTAGTGGACTTGTTGCAGCTAGAATTCTTGAAGCCACAACTCTGAAACTTATTGTCTAAGTGCATTGGAGCCCTGGAAAAAAGTGGAACAACCTGAGGGAATGCATGGCAGAGAAAGAGGTTCATTTCTTTGGATTGTGCAGGATAATAGGGAGGAAGAGATTACTGGTTGGAACTTCTACCAGAAAAATATCTGAAGAGCATTATACATGTTTTGGGTCGGAATGCCCATTTATACATGTTTAATTTAAGCTAGAGTGCCTATGTATATAAGATTGGGTTGGATTGTTTGTGTGGATTAAGGCCATAGGTCCTGGATTTGTAATGTTAATAACATTGGAATGGTGTTGTGCACTAAGAACAATGCCAAAATAAGGGGATGGGGATGTAACATCCTGGTTCTAACCCTTATGAACTATAATGTATTATGTAATTTTGACTTAGGTTGGTGAGTTGATAAAGTTGAAAAGGGGTCAGAGTGCCTAGGAAATGTAATACATCTATATACATTAATAAAATACATCGTTGGATGCAATACAGACAAGGACAAAAGAGATAGGTGGATATGATTCCACAAGAAATGGGGCTTAAGGGGATAGGTCTGTTTATTATATTTTATTTACCCATAATTGATTTTATGGAGAAAAGTGGTTAAATGAGCTTCTTGCGGAGGCCATGTGGTTATTGGTTCTTGTAATTATATAAAAATCCCTTGTGGGATATTTTGGGGTGTGTTTTGGTGGTTCTTGTTCCTCTTCTTTTTCTTCCTCACTCACTCTCTCATGGTATGAGGGTTTGTTTGTTCTTATTCATTCAATGTTACATCCTTATCACTCTTTCATTTTTGGAGTCTCATTCTTGCTAATTCATGTGCTCCATGTTTGAGCATGGAAACGAATGGATGGAAGAGGAGAGCCATTGCTAGATGGTTGTAATAGATTAATGATCATTCTAGGATGGAATGGATGCCTATGTGCATGAGATTGATAACAGTTCGGAAATAACTATTCACGTCTGAGAATCCTTGGAGTTTCCAGCAGGGATATTTCTTTACCAGTAGCACTAGAGCCCTCGAGAGAAATTGAATAGTCTCAGGGATTGCATGATAGATAAATGTTTTCATTTCTTTGGGTTGTGTAGGATGAGGGGGAAAGAGAGTTGGAAATTTGGATTTTCTATGTGGTTGGGAAACTTGAGAGCTAGTTAGCCAATTGTTGTGTGTTTAATATTTGGCCTAGGACCAGTTCTTCTTGATTCATATCCCTAGCTCGAGGGTGACCTATTTTTGAGAGTAAATGAACATCAATGTCTATGGTTGGGAGGATTTGGGAGGAACGTCCTTGGTCTACAACCACTTGGTGAATATTTACTTGAAAAGATAAGTGCTCTCTATGTTTTTTGTATAATGTATATTCAATTATCTATTTAATTATCTCTGAGATATGTATTTAGAATGTACATGTTTGTTGGTTATTTTTTGTGCATGGCACGTTTATTTATTTTATGTTGTAGCATGGATCTTGATTAATGCATGTGGGTCTTTCATGATTTATTTTAGATTAAAGGTTATTAGAATTTGAGATCATTTCAAAAGCAAATTTTTGGAGTAACATGGCCAGCATGTGGGTCGTCGGGTACATTAAAAATTGGTATCTCTCTGAGCCTATGCATGGCTGGGTACATTACATGAACATACAACTACTTGTAACAATCCTCTTGAAGTTGATATGTATATGTATAGTTTATTTCGTGTTATAATCACTTTCCATTTTATTTTTTTTACAGTAAATTATATCTCAATTATATCTCAAGCCCGAGTTTCGCTTTCAACCTTTGGTGTTGATTTTTAAATTATGGTTGTACCGATCAACTAAGTAGTTCTTATAGAACCATTCCTTCCCTACGAATTTGAAAGATCAATGGTTAGAACCCTCCTTTCGGTTGATTTCTCTCGATATTTGCTCGATCGGTTCTCTATTTTTTCTGAACACAAATGTATCCCTCCTTAACCAAACCTTGGATTGAGAATAAAAAATCTTCTTTTGTTATTAATCACCTGTCGGATCTTCTTTCGCAGTTAATAAAGTAGGAATTGTAATTTCGTCAGATTAAAAATTATTGGATTTGTAATTAAACAAAAGTCAACGGTTAAAACTTTGGTAGTGTTTGACCTATAAAGAAAGCTATCTAGTTAGAATGCAGATGGTTGGTTCACTTGCATAGTTATGGCTTGATTTCTCTATAATCAAACATCAAATTATGCAATTCTCTTATGATGTTAACTTAATCTTTGCTTTTCCTGCCAAGTTGCAAGGATACAGGTGGGATGTGAAGAACATCTACTACCATAACTACATTCTCAACTGCTCTCTAACATATGCAGAAGTTTGAAATTAAAAATAAAAACCAACTCCTTAAAGAGTATTTCATATCACGATTGACTGATATTTACTCTCCAAAAATCTAAGAATGTGTGGTTTTCGCGATAAAATTTCAAGATATTAATCTACTAGTGTTTGTATCCCTTATCTATGCCTTAAATCTATTTATCTTTCACATATCGTCTATGTGGATCATCCTTACATAGTATGTTTTAACTCAACTCTCACTTAGTTAAGACAAACTCACGAATAGCTACCTAAATTGGTATTGTTTGCTATAGATCCGAACTTTATAAGTTGATTTTCAACTTTTCTTTTCTTTTTTAAAACCATTGATTCAATTCCATAGAACCATGCCTCTCTTGGAGGGAGGCTTGCGTGCTAATTGAAACCCTTCAAATGATTTTCGACACTACCAGATAAGTTGGTCTTAGGTGAGCGTTCAATAATGATTAGAGATTGAACTTGTGGCATGTTGAGTTCCACAACAATTAAGGAAATTTATGTAGATGTTGCAACCTCTAAGGAATTATTCGGCATGAATATGATATTTATTATTATTATTAAGTGACTTTTACTCATTAATAAGATTTAGTCTATTTAAATAATTATTAGAGAATATTCCTAAAATATTATTTGAAAGTATAGAATTGACACTAAGTTTTAGAAATGCACTTATGCATTATATACCATTATATCATATGCATATAGAAATATATACTAATAATACATGTTAATTAATGTATTCATGACTCGAATTATGGAATGAATAAGTTGATATTAAGTAACTATATTACAATATTTATAAATATGTATCAATTGACAAATAGGAATTTGATTACCACTTGGGGTCTGTTAGACAATTGTCTTAGGTTGATGAACAATTGGTATGGATTGTTGGTTGTCATTGATGTCAATCATTGGAAATTTATATTGTAGATTGATGTCAACCCTTGGATAAAGTCCGGTAGCAAATTCTAGTAGCACAAATGTTTGGGTAATGGAGCCATGTTGAATTGATGTATAATGGTATGATTTTTAATATATTTGAAGGTAAGACTATTCTATATGGATAGTACATGTCATGTCATTTCCAGTGGTATGTGGAACATCCCATAACTCCTCATGGTTATAGAGTTATGGCCATGTGAAGTTGGAGAACCCAGGTTTGGGTAATGGACCCAAGTTTGTTTGATGGATAATGGTACGAGTTTTGATATATTTTCAAGAAAGGATATTATAGATGGATAGTACATGTCATTTCATTTCTATTTGTATGTGGAACATCACACAAATCCTCATGGTTAGAGAGTTACGGCCATGTGAAGTTGGAGAACCTTCATGAGTCATCTAGAAGCTCCAAAAAGTTGAGGTAGTCAAAGTGTTTGCAAAGAAGAAATTATTTAAATATTAAAGTGAAGTGATGAGTGTACTATAAATCAAACTAGATACAAAATAAATTATTTAAATAATAAAGTTAATGGAGGAATTACTAAGTAGACAAGTGGTTAGAAGTGGGTTAACCCTAAAATAAGGAAAGTGGGTTAAGATGGCTAAAAGGTAACCCCTTGAGGAAGCTACATGAAATTATAAATAAGAGGCAAGGCTCTTTCATTTTAATCACACTTGAGCATATTGAATATCTACAAGTGATTGAGTTAACCAAAGGATATCTAACCCGAATTTCAGAGGGAAGGTGAAGTAAAGAAGGCCAAAATTCAAGAGAGGATAAATTCTTTTGATGATGTTTTCTAAGGTATGTTATTTACAGGTCATCTCACCATTTTCGCAATAAATTGTTTTATAGAATTATTCATACCTTGAAATTTGGAGGTCGTTGAGGAAACATATCCAAGTAGTTGTGGTACAAATTTCATCTTGTGGGTCATTTTATTTTTGGAGTTACACTCCGTGGAAAATAGGGTTTGTGGCTAGTCCTGAAACTAGTCTAAAACAGGTGTTTCGGGTAAAAACATCATAAATTATTCATAA